>WURT03184676.1:0-10166 GCA_009936505.3 Holothuria glaberrima | reverse complement strand
TGAAAAAATACGAATGCCAATTATTTAATTATATTTTTATAAAATGGAGGAAGTGTGAAACTTTTTTCTGCTATCAACTTTTAATATGGAAATGTTCTTTCCACATCAAGTCTAATCAGAAGTTGAATCTTTTTATAGTTAAAAACATCAAGCAATAACATTTATTGGATATCAAGGCATCTTTAGAACCAATATCTCATTTTTTTGACAATATATGGTAGAAACAAAACATATCTTGTATTTCGTTTTCACCATCTGTACTTGTGTAACACGACTTTCAAGGACCTGCCAGAAAACGCGAAACAAGAGACAGAAAATACGATTCGCAAAACACGTGTTTAGTGAAACATGTATTTCGGAAGAAAACGCTTATATTGGTTTTCGTCCAACGCACACGGACGTCAGCGCGAAACCGTGTTTTCTGTTTCGTGTTTCGCGTTTCTGTCATTCGTGTGAGTTCGGCTTAATGTTGACGACTCCAAGAAAAATAGCCATTTATTGTTTTTTCAACCACGAGTGCTGTATAGAATTATAACTACTTTGACTGTTAAAAATTGCAGTCAAAGTGATTAAAGAATGTAAACTTCAAAATATTTTTTGAAGTTATTACAATACAGGAATAATAACTCAATTTAAGTCTATGTACAAGCACAAAACCGTTTGGAATAGCTATCGACTACCAATAGCAATCATTGTATTTCAGCTAATAGTATGGAAATGCTTAAATATACACCAAGAGTTATTGAGTACTTTGTGTCTCGGACAACGGTGACCTGAATTTCGGCTTGAATTTTATTGAATAGATTATCTTCTCAGGGTACAGGGTAGTTGAGCAATAACCGAGATTCGTGGGAATGGCATTACAATAACCGGGTAAATAATGTCCCTCCAGTTGCTATCGACTGACATATCACGTTTAACGTTGTAACCCAACTGAAGAAACCTCCTCAATGACTTTATTTGTAGAAACAGGAAGCAATATGATGCTGAACCAGAAAATTATTGGTTAACAAGAATCGTGAAATTACACGGAAAGGTCAATCAAATCAGATTATAATTAGCTGAACGGTGATGGCAGTTCCCCAATGCCTGTAGCTACCCTATTTCACCCAATTCTATTGGGTGTAATCTAAGTTAAACATTTATTTAAACAAAGACTATTGAGTTTTAAATTAGAAACTAGCCCTTTACTTGTATAGGCATCATACTTCGCAAGGAAGACGTTTCAAAGTTTTTTTTTTTGATCCTTAGATCAAGAAAGCGATGAAACTGTACACGAAACCACTGGATAGGATGTAACATTCCAATTGTAACACTTTAAATTTACGTTTGTACACTCTATGTTTTTTTCCGAAAAGGAATATTTTAATCTATCACGGTGCAACATTTTTAGCAGCCAATCACCGGACTCAGTTACAGACTCGAGATATGCGAGAAGTCATCTTTTTTGAAGTCTGTCGTTCACCGATAGCTAGCTTTCACCAATAGTCCCATATGCTATAACTGCAGTGTGCCTGGTACACTTTGAAACAAAGGAGGCTAATATATTCTGCTACACATTTTAGAGCAACTTAAATCAAGGCTAGCAGCGTCATGCAGCTTTTTGTCTAACACATAGGAATATTTGTTGACAACAATTTGGCCTAAACTTGACCCGCGGCTGGTTTCGCAAAGTGCTTGTGAAGAGCAAAGATTTAGCGCATGGATTTTGCATTTTAAAGGTTTGGGCCTTTTTAGGCACGACTGATGAGGATTAACGACAACTTTTGAATGGGAGTTTTGGGAGCTGCTGCGGCCCCACCTCCGCCTGCTACGACGCCCCTTTATTACAATGATTCATTCCGTACCTCAGGCATAATGTTAGTATCTCAATTATATTCTGGAACGGCGTTAGCTCCACTGTCGTTAGCTTTGTAGTCACAATCATAGGAATCACTACGGCAACCATTAAACTTTGTCAGACACATTCTCAAGCGTTCTGTATAGGAGACACAGACCTAGCTATAGCTTAAGCACCAGGAACGTCACTTTATCGTGGGGGTGTTACTAACAAAAAAAAAACGAAAAAGGCGGAAGGGGTATGTACAGTGCACTCAGCATGGGCGTACACGGTTGGGGGGGGGGGGACTCAGGATGGAGAGCCTCGCCTATATTCTGGCAGACATAAAAAAAAAGCTAAAATAAGGTACTAGACGGTGTAATCAGCAAGTGGTATTGGATCTAAGTATTACCACCTTCCTGGTAAAATTCAACTTATCTAGATTGGTAAATGAGGTGTATTAAGCATGGAACCACAAAGCGGAAGGGGGGGGGGGACTTTGGGCTGAAAGCCTCAACCCCATTTGGTCAGAAACTTAGGACAAAACATATGCTGTTTTAGGGCAAACAAGCACCAAACTTTCAGGCAAAAGTGCCATGGTCTTGTGAGCTCATGATGACCTTTACCGTTGACTATTCCTTTCACTCTTGTACTATAAATCATACTTTTGTCCTTTGTCCTCACGCATAAGGTGGCCTTATAACTTTATCAGTGATATGAAATATTGACGCTGCACATCGTTCGGAGTGGTCACAGTGCCAGGATTGCAAAGTAGTAAATGGTGAAGCATAATCTTGCGTTCCGGTGTGAGCGATCGTTACAAGCTCAGTAGATTCAATTTGTCTTAAAAGCTACAGCAATTAAATAACATGTTACGGAGGCTGGTTTAAACCAGGGACAAAATACATTCGGAAAATTCGACCTGAGTTGTGAAAAGTATTTGGTAGTAACCGTTGTACGATAAGTCAGCGATCGAAAATGCAAGAGAGCAACTATTGTACTAAGACAGTATGCCCGACCTTTATAGTTTATAATCTGTATATGTCTCATCGCCCCAAGTTGAACAAGGTATCAATATTGAACCAAGCTACGAAATAAAAAAGATTAAACTTGGTCTACGTCTGCATTTTTTTCTTTCATCTAAAATAATTGTAGGTTCTGATCCAACCCGTAGTTATAGGCCAAACCTCCCACAGCATCTCGTAACTTTACCATACGACAGAGAGAACGACTCCGCGGTTAGAGATCTCGACTTTTACACGTTACTGAGAAGGAGTAAGGTGTTTTGACAGGTAGTGGTATAATTTTGGCTGTATGTAAAAGATGGAAAGAAAAAAAAAATAAAACATTAAAACACGGGACGCATCATAACGTAATAGTGATCTTTTATTTACGGTACGCAACCCCCATAGAGGTTGCTTTTGCAGTTTCAATAAGCCAACTATCGTTTGTCCATAAATAAGGTTACGGAGAAGGACGACAATACCACTAAGACATTGTGATTTTCGAAGTAACTTCGATAGAAGTAACTTCACTCACCTAACTTGAAGGTTGCTACTCTGTACAAGGACAGGTGGCAAAGAGAGCAAACATGAACGAAAGGTGGTTCATACCCATCTTACAAATCAACTTAGTCGCAAGAGTTTCATATCTGTTTAATTAGAAGTTAATTAGATATCAATGATATTTTTTAAATAAAGAAGTTAATCCACTCATGAAGTGCTTAGCTCCACATTGCTCTGCAATTATTCTTTCTCCTTATTTGTGTTCCCTATTCGGTGCTTAATGTTAATTTACCATATACTGGAATTGACAAAAAACGACAAAAATGCGTGCTAAGATGAAGGATGGAGAAAGTCAACTGAGTGCTTAAACAAAGGCTGCATATATTACATATAGGCCATAGGTACTTTACACCCCCCCCCCTCCCGTAACTCTCCGACCAGATACTTTTGGAAACGATATGTTCGGTGGAAAACATAATCAAGTAGTAACAGTAAATATCGTGGGTCTTTCTCATTCAAAAGGGCTTCCAAAAACAAAATTGCAGCTAAAACTATGGAAAAATTCGATACTCTCATATTTTCTTAAGACTTGGATTATAGTTTCTAAGTGTTGCAAATTTTTCTTCGACGTTTTCCCCTATTCGTTCAACACTATTATCTACAACTTTAACTTTCATGTGACATTTTGCAATGGCTAAATGCTGTACTAAAAGTTGTATGAAAGCAGATTGCACAGACTTACGTTGAAATGCTGCTAGTAATATAACTATTTTAAACCTTTCAGACTCATAATCTGGGAGAAAATAACTACAGTGTAATCGACATACATGCAACAAAGATACCATCTATACTAGGCAGATATCATATCTTCATACATCCAATGAAGCAGTCCTTCTGGTTGTTTTGTTATTGTTGTTAGAGAAAAACGAACAAAATAACAAATACTTGCATTTACCACTGCTGTACGTAAGTTCAGTATCTGCGTATGCCTGTGTTATATGAACCGCCGGAAGAACAATATGTTTCTTTATCGTGTGTTGTTGTACTGGTCTTATAAAAAAGTACAAATGCCAATGTCATGTTTTACTTGGTGTGGACTAATGTCAATAAGCTCAGCGAAAAGTGACGGTTGTTTATCTGCATCATTGCTTAAATATGACTCTCTCACCCGCAGACGCTAACATTTACCGCCACAGTTAACCTCGTGTGTACAAGCTCACTCCGTGAAATCCAGTATTTTTAATGCTACTTTTTGAAGCTGCAGGTTTTATAGAAAGTTTCCTTTCGGTTTAAACTTTAAATGAAGTGGATTTTGCTTCCCCTTCTAACGGTATAAAATACACATTAAACGGAATTCATGTTAATACGTTCTTCGTTGTGAAAGCGGAGCACACCCCACCCTACTTATTTAGTTTTAGTGTTTTGACAATAGCAGATACATTTCAGGACTTGCCGACCTTTATAGCTGCTTGATCGGAACAATATCATCAATGATCACAGTTGCCGACGAATCTCCCTGCTGTGTCAGGTACTGCTGCATTCTTTGTCGCTCTACCAGACACACACTTGCTGCCAGAACTGTTGATAGGCTGTGTAACATAATGACTTCCTATTAGAAAGGGATGAAGAGGTCACAAGGATTTAATGCAACAGAGGTAATCGTATACCATTTGGAGTAGAATTATATATGTCAACAACCGTTTCGAGGTTACATCGGATTTTAGAAAGTTCTTTTTATGTAAAAGAAAATTAACAAGGAGTTTAGGTGACTTATCCTAAAAATAACTTTATCTTTACACTTGGAAAGCTTCTCCCTGCAAATATGCCCTACCAATCATACCGTGACGAACCCCAAATATTTTGCAAAACTGCTTTACTGGAAAGAGGCCTATTGGAAACCTGCTCAAGAGTTCGTAGGCCTTTTAAGATAATTTCAAGAAGAATCTTTTCCAATAATGAGAATTTAATTGGCAACGCTGCTAATTTTCTGATTTCATATACTTGCCAAGAAACGAGGATGCCATAAATGCATCACTGTTTACAGTAAAGATTAGGGATCTTCTAATAATTGGCAACTAAAACCTTACCGGTTATGGTTGACGTAATCTTTTAAACGGTTACACATTTAAAGCCGTTTCCTCGTGAATGGCACGTTTCTTTTTATTTACAAGGCTACTGTACCACGGATCAGATCCTGCAATTGACGTTATCACCGGGAGCATTTTAGTGACGTATTGTAATATTGTTTTGATACGTATATTTTCACGTACTTGTAAAAATTTAAACGTGCCCATGGGTTTGACATTTCAAGGTTTAATTCGTGAGCAATTTATATCGTAAGCAAACAAATATTATTTCTTGTCGTAGAAGTTCAGTGTTTTATTTAAAATGAACTGAAGTCACAAATCAACTTAAATAGCATTGAAGAAACAATAATCACTTTACAAAACTGACAATAAATTTACTACAGGACCATGCTTCATCTAAATAAGTATAACCACAACAATACTTTTTCTTTCCTTGAGAACATCATACAAATCTTTGCTGGCCAAGTTGTTAGTATATGCTTATATTGATTATTACTGTTCCAGTGATTCAGCCAACTTATTAAAGATGTATCCAGGTAATTATCTTATCGTGCTTACAAAGAATTGTATCGTTAGAAATACCTGGACAGATACAGTGTCGATAGTTGAACCTTTGTACACAGTTTATTCTGGATTTGCAGCCCTTGGTATTGTACAGATCTGAATCTGAAATTCATTTTGGTATAGATAAAATTGTGCTAATGGGGGAGGGGTATCTTTTCTACATTTCTCTGACTGCGGATTAAACATCACTTAGCTACAAAACCTTACATACTTTAAATAATGCAAAGGGATGCTTAAAACAACAGGTGTGAGTTTGAAGCTAAGAGAACAAAAAGCCGAGTCTTGTTTGGTAGTTCACCGGGCAGTTTTTGAGATTACGAACAATTTTGCAATTTGAAAGCACTTTGTTCTAAGCTTAATTTATACAATCGACAAAGCCCCAAGTTGTGTGCAACGTTTTCCACCTAAGGCTTTGCAAGTGAATCATGCAAGTTCTTGTGTTCGTTAACAAGCAGTGGAAGGTTTCTTTTGTTTCTCTCTATGGGCTTGAACTAATTACCTCCCGCCATAATAAACGCACATGTTTAAAATGTATCGACGGCTGTAAAAAGGTAGAAACTACGTACTCATAAATATTCATAGTTTTAGCCAGGCAAAAATCAAATTAAGTATCATTCTTCCATGAAATTGTTTAGCCTAAATTAATTTTTTGAGCCGCTTTTCAACTTTTGCATGAGTTGTATACACTTATGCAAAGATCTAAATTTTCCTACGTCTCAGCAGATTTACCTTCACCACTTTTAAAGGACAGCTTCTTCATAAAGTCCGTTCAAAGAAGCGTTAAAACTTTATAGATTTTAGTTGAAGTTAAAGAAACATGAATTTGTTCATTTGTGTTACATTATTTAAGAGATGGTACCATACATCATAGGAAATTTTGCATTTCAGAAAAGCAGCACTGCAGTAAGGGCTTAGAATTGATTATATTTTTGCTAGTCTAGAACACTATTTATTATATGAAAAACCTAGAGTAGCACGCGTTTTCCAAAGTCCCGTTCAGCCACTATCATTCTTCTTTCTACCACAAGGCAAGCCAGAGCGGAATCAAAGAAACCTTCCGTTAGTTACTGCTCAAAGAAATGGTCAATAGGTGATTTAATTGCTTTGTCAGTTCTCGTGCTGTCGGTGCAGAAATTTTGTTAATACTGCAGGGGGCTTGGCCTCGGTCCCCCACTGGGACATTGCCTCCCCATGGGCAGCTGGACTCCCTTCTCATGGGAAACACTTTACACTGTGGAATCTCCAAAATCCTCCATTCTTTAGTTAAGATATTTTTTCATCCTTGACTTCGATAAAAGTTTCACACACTTGATAATTGCGGGTTTTGGACTTGCAATCACAATACTGCTTTTGTCTGTTTGTACTACTCTGGGCAAGGACCACACATGCAAACTAATGTATGCGGAACTTTTATTTCAACATGTGCTTGATTTTTTTCTTTCATTTATAGTAGTACTTATAGTAGAACTTGGAAGGGACATGGAAGGTGGTGTTTGTCCACCCCGTGTGATGAAACAGGGCGATGAGCTGGTAATAGTTGGGAACCACTGAGTCCTAGTTTGCTGATTTAGAGGCCTTCTGAAGATTGCCAAGAATGATAGGGGCTCCTTACTTTTTGGATCCATCGTTGAGGGTACCTTATAAACGTTTTAGTGATGATGGGCTGTACTATCTTCTCATTTTGAAAAGGCAGACGCAACCTTTATCTTACTGTACTTTTAAATGCACCTTAGCTAGATCCTTTTAGTACCTTTGAAAACGCAGGATGGAAACCGACAAAATGATGCGATGCAAAACACCTAAACTTTGAAAAAAAAAATACTCCCTGTAAAGTTAACCTTAGCCTATACTTACCCCTCCCCCCCCCCCACCGTAGTTTAACCTAGACTGATAAATGCATAAGATACTAAGCATTGTATTTAAACTATTAATATGGAATATATATCTCTTAAAAGGACTTACGTGATGGTGTCAATGTTCAAAAGACGGATAAGGCCTGTGTGGACATCTGCTAGAATTACTCTAATATTGCAAAATAGTATTCGGTGGGTCAAACTGAGCCAATGTTGGGGCAGACGCTTGTCAAGCAATCATTTAATCTTGCTCTTTAGCAACTTATCGAAATATTTAATGCTATGTCTCAGACTGAACAAATTTCTCCAAACGCTTTTAATTAACAAGGATTCACGCGAATTACAATATAGGAGGACCGTTGCTGTGTTCAGTCCCTTCTTTTATACTTCTTTGATATAAAACAGGTCGTTAAAAACCATCAGGTGATCTAATACATTGGTATTTTGCTTACATTTTATTATAGTGGAGAGCGAACAATTTGTCCCAAATAATGTGTCAGTGCAAAACGTAAGTGTCTAAGATATCCTAATCTACATTTCCATCAGATAAGGGAATATTAACACTTACCCAACTTGCGAATCCTTAGTCGGCTTGTAAAAATGTATTTTTTACCTCTTTCCTTGTTTAATAATTTCCTTCTGCGTCTTGACACGCTTAAAGTAACTTGTTTTCGTCTTTAGGTAGGTTAATGTGTAATAGTTCATCTAGATTTCACACTGTAGAGTTTCAAATTTATGACACTTAACTTTCTTATTGTTTATTTGTGATTCACTAATTCACATTGAATATAAGTGATATATGTAACAAAGCGTCATACCTTAATCTCCCGTCAAGTAAATGAAACACAATCAGGTTGCAAAAAGATGATACTTTGTTACACTGAAGTTCATCCCTTCAGTTTACACTCTTGACTTTATCATTTTTACGATGTTTTGACAATTTGATCCTTGCTGACCTCGCATAACCTTTGAACCCCTTCAAATTTGAATAAAAAATAAGAATAAGGCAAGTTCTGTGTCTTACAATGGATTTGAACCCGGGCCGTCTGTGTGAGAAACTGAACACTAGTTCACCACGCCCTCAACATATTCGTCAAGCGTATGGTACCATGCTATAGTTAAGTATCCTTTACATGTGTTCATAATAAGGTAATTCGATTTCGAAGGACTATTGTAACAGTTATGCTTATGAAAACCTGTTGTTCTCTATAACTTTAATTGTGAAAAGGTACAAAATTTCAGCCCTACGGTTGCGTTTATCACGAAACGGGGGGGGGGGGGATTCGTAGTTTTACCTTTAATGATCTCATATAACCTTCGACCTCCAACAAACCCACAGTGCCTCTTCTCTCTTAAAGAAAAACACCAATATACCAGGTATGAAAAGTATCATCTTCCCTCCCTTGAGACCTTGTGTTTACAAGCCTAGCGTCACAAGCGCATACACAAGCACATACAGCGCACACGGATACACCCATACAAATTGCATAAATTCCTTCCGCCTCCGGCAAGGAATCAATTAAAAGGATTACACAAGGGAACTGTGAGAGATGAGAAACAACGCTTGTTACTCCTTTGAAACAAGATGGTTTGCTGACACTTAGGCTTCTTATTGTCTGGATCCCGAATTTTCTTTAAAACTTAGAGGACTTAGACAGTTAAGCCAGTAGCTTGTGTCGTCTTCTACATCTGAGAGAGCTGGTAGGATGATTTCATCCATTGGTATATCATTTCCAGTTGTCAAGGGAGGTAAGATTCATTCCATCTTGTGACGCTGGGTTACACGTTAAACGTTAAAGAGTGCAGTGTATCTGTATGTTACTTTTTGATTATAAATACAGGTTTGCTGTTTCAGGGGCAATCAGGAGTCGCTTGAAATGTCATCAACAAAATTTAGACTCTGAAAGGTTTGCCTATATATATATATATATATATATATATATATATATAATAAATTTCATACTTCTTTCAAAAAGAGGGCTCTATCTGAGGAGAGAGCACATATTCAATATAAAGAAAGAAGACTGAGTGTTACTCCATCCTACAAGACACACTATGGTCCGTTTCGTCCTAAGGCTCGTCAGGTGTGTGAGGGAGATTCAACAGGTAGCTGGCACCGTACGTAGCAGAGGCAGTCAAGTGAGTAAACTATAATAGATGGATTACGTATTTGAGAGCAGAAACTTGTTCGAGTGTCTGCATTTACTGATTAGTTCGGTCCTGCTGTTTAGAATTGGGCTTTTTCTTTCTGTTATTACGACGAACTTTTCCCATAGACACAATTGGCAGCGTTTTGATGTATTTGAGTAAGAGTTAGCCTGCTTGAGAATTTTCCAGT
>WURT03184665.1:0-10166 GCA_009936505.3 Holothuria glaberrima | reverse complement strand
GGCCCCATACAGTATGCTGGCCCTTATGGTTCCCCTCAGAGATCCCATATGAAGGTTAACTGGGTAGAGGTTGTGAGACCCCCCCCCCCATCAGCCAAGCAACCTTCCCCAAACTTCATCGAAAGAGCCTGTTGGACAATGCAGTTAGGCTCGGACTCGGCTCGGACTCGGTCCTGGTGGACTCGGACTTGGCTCGGACTCGAGTTGTATGGACTCGACTCCAACCCTGGAAGTTAGATAAAAATATTTAGGTATTAGATGAGCTGGGTCCTCTGGTGAAAACTCCTGGCTACCTGGCCGTCAGAAGGGCTTCTAATGTTGGGGGACGAAACCCTTTGGCTTTTTGAATTTTGTCCTTTTCTAAGCATATTTGTGACTGTTCTCAGGCACAGCTAATGAAAACATTTTGAAGAAAGACTAAAAGTAAAAATTATTGAAGGTGTAGCAGCGCAATCCCTCTCAAGGCTCCGATGGACCTGCTACGCCGATGCTCGAAGCTAGCTGTACGGTTCTTCCTCAAAAAAGTTGGTTTCTGAAGCCATAAATGAGAAGCACCTTGCTAGTGTAGCGCACGAGTAACTTCCCAGGCGTCGGGATGGGGAGGGGGAAAACCGTGGTAACTTCCCATGGCCCGGGGTCACGAAGGGCCCCCATTGGCATTAAAATATTTTTAATTTTGGTTTTACTGTTTCACAGACCATACAAAGGTCTCTTCTTAAAAAACATTATCTTGCATATGCGTGCAAGGCTGCAAGAGAGGGGAGAAGGGGCTTTGGAGATAAGAGCTATGGGCTGTTACCCCAGTCCTGCAAAAAATTGCTATTTTCGGGTAAACGAAGTCAAATTTACTTATATTTTAGGCAAAAGTGCTGCAGCTCCCCTGATTGGAGTAAGTCCTGTATGCTTATTTCCCCTTGGCCTTCCTGACCCTATCGACTTTAAACGTCAGCTCAGAAACAATAGGTCTGTTGTAATAAATTAGCATAAATCCCACCTTGACGTTAAGGTGTTGGATATAGCTTTCATTTCGTCTATGTTGTTTTTTAATTTGGAGGCGGTTACCTGGATGCTAAATGTTACCAAGGTTACACATGTACACTGGTAGCTGATTTTGTGAAGAATTTTTGCCAATCAATGGTGTAGCTTGTGCTGGCTAAAATGTGTAGAGGGTTTAAGCTATCTCTTTAGCTGAAGAGTCTACTATTGTATCCGTAAGCACGTTTTAGAAACAAGATTTCTTTAACTAATTATAATTTATTATGCCCAAATTAAATAGTTCCTCAGTTGGTGACCTGAAAAGTCAACATCATCTTTGCATCTTGTGCCTCCGGAGAAAGTGGTTGTCTGGAAGATGTGAAAGAGACTTGCGGGAAGCTTGGATCATATGTCGCAACCTTACGTGCTAAAGCCAGCTGTTACTTTTCACCCAAACGAATTTTGCTTGTGCGAGGGTAATTTGTGCAACAGTGCCATCGCAAATGTTTGCTCAGTCCTACTGTTTTGTGCACTTTTAGTTCTTTTCATGAAAAAAAGAAATGGAAGATAACCGACAGACAACTCTTTTGTCAACAACTTAATACTTTTTTGCACAATTGAGACATCATTTGTTCAGCACGCCTGTGAAATGTGCGCATCTACACTGGCGTAGCAAGTGGATGGACTGGGTGGACAGTGTCCAGACACAGGTCCAGACACAGGAGTAGAGGTGGGCGATGTCTTGCGGTCGGGTCTTTCTTTCCTTTAATTCGGTAAGCCCACAAAGTGAACATTTCTAGGGCCGATCCAGGATTTTTGTTTGGGGGTGCACCAGATTCACCCATTGTGGTAGAGTGTCTTCCATCTGAAGGACTAAGATACAAAGCAATGGTGCTCTCTGGTGTACGAGTTTCTATATCAAAACCGTCACAAGGAAAGGAAGAGTGAGATGTCTCCGATAATATTAAAGGCACAATTGCTCAATTTTCAATTTAAAAACAAAACTAGCTGGAATAAACATGACCTTAATAATGTAAATTTGTTTTAGCAAAGTCATATTACAATAAAGAATTCCCCAGGTTACCGCGAAATAACAGCATCATGCACTTTAAACAGGCGCGGTTGAAGGGACATATTTGGGGTGGGGACGGGGGGACTATGTTGCCATTGACCCTGGTGAAACCGGATAAAGACAAAAAGTATAAAAAGTGTTAGCATTTACATGAACATTATATATTTTCACGTAATGGTCATTGAAGAGAAAATGCAGTCAAACCAATTTCGATTAGAGTATTAGTCTACCTTATTTCATGAATGGCTCTTTGGAATCATGTGACAATACTTTCTCCCTAAATCGTGAAATCCACGAGGAACAACTTCTTGATTTACCTTGGATTTGCCATTCTGAAATATCATGAAGTTAGTTAGTTAGAAGAGGTTTTACGGCTCAGTTTGTAACCAACTGGTTTAAGTCGGGCCGGCTACGGCCTTTTTTCAGTTGTGGCTCACTGGCTCATTTTCCCTACTCCATTGTTTATGCTGAGCGTCAAGCACAATGGCAGTAGGTTCCATTTTTAAAGTCTTTGGTATGACCCGCTCAGGATTCGAACCCCCGACCTTCCGACTGCAAACCGGATACTCTAACCGCTTGACCATGCAGTCGGTCCCATGACATATCATGAAAGTTACTTCGAAGAGAAATAGGAAGAAATTTGTAAGATTTAGCTGTTGTTTCACGATAAGTTAAGTGTGACTGCTTATGCCATTTAATCTTTACGTTAAAATCGTGTGTTTCATAATCCTTTACTTACTGTAAGGAACTATTTTTCGAGGGGTTTCTGCCATGTTTACATCGGCCTGGACCAACTTGAAAATCTGATCCAAATAAAATGTTTTAACTGATTATCGACAGTTGCCTAAGATGAAGTATTTCCTAACATCCACTTTTAAAAAGCAATTTCCTGTGTGATCCTTTTTACCGACATTTATTTCGATATAGTTTTCGCAAAAGAAACAACAAATATTTTCTGTTTTGTAAAGAGACATACAGTTCTACTATATTTTCTGCAAAACAGAAACAAAGCTTACAACCATGGTATAATACCATCATAAAACAATTTTCCATAACTCAAATAACTTTTCCACCTTTTAAACACTAGTGAAATACACCAAGAACAAGGCCTTCAAAATTGTCCTTGCTTTTCTGATTTCAACCTGTACTACAAATTTAAATTTATAAAAAAAACTATCAAATGTGAAGATTTAATTTTGTAGCTTCTTGTAGAAAATGTGACATTTGATATGAAAGGTAAAAAAGTTTAAATGATGCTTAAGTAAAGTAATGTTTCATTCCCTAGCAAAGATATCTTTCATTGAAAATGCAAACTGGCAGGGCCGGACTGAGCGTGTGGGGCCCGGGGCACCAAATTGCTTTGGGGGGCCCTATAGTACAGCTTATAGGAACACTTGACACAGTACCGGAACACCCAAGGTATATATTATTCCCAAACGGACAGTTGTTTTTATGCAAACACGTTTTTATTCATGCCAGCGCGACTGGATGGATTCCTTCCGGCGAGAAATGAATAGGCCTATTTACAGTTTTGCCCTCATAAAGCGACAGCTGGGAGTAAAGACGTCTAAAAAAACAGAAACTTGATCAAACAATCTCTATGTATTGCGCCTTCTCTCGAGGCCAGCCTTGAACATAAGTCAAACATCAGTACAGTTCGGTTCGTGATGCATTCAGTAATGTAGGTGGATTCCTCCTCATACATCGGCATTCCATGCAGCCATAAGTAGCCCATGATGTTCCATCGTGTGACATTCTCGCGAAAAGCAACAAAATAGCAGCTAAGAGAAATCCTCATTATATGAACTTACTTCCATTAAGTATCAATCCCCACTGCCTCACGCCATTTTCCAAAGTTCCCGTCGCATGCATTTCTTGTATGCAGTGGCGTGCCAGTGCCCCTTTGTCCGAATCCAGTCGAAGGAAATTGGGAAGATCACACAATCGAGACCAAAATGAGGTCAGTCAAGGGTTTGAGGATCAGTCGGCGGTAAGCAGAACTTGATCTCGTCACGGTAACATATGCAACAATTTCCGCTGATATAGGCTGCCGAGGGTTAAATTCCGTTTGGACCATTTGCCCAAAACACATTCTTATCGAATGGTCTTGAATGGTTTCAAGTGGTTTTTAAATGGTTATGAATGGTGCCAACTGGTCTTAAACATGCAAATGGTAATCTCAACTGGTTTTCTAACTGGTTTCAAATGGTAATAAATGGTTTTGAATGGAAAATTGACCAAAACACAATCTTAACCATTTGGAACCTTAATGGCTTCAAATGGTTTCTGCCAAATGGAATTTAACCCTGGGTGACCAAGCTATTATGAACTTAGCAGTTTGTTCGGCGAACGCTAGGCTTGCAGTCATGCAAAACCAGTGCCCATATAGAATGCACTCCGAACTGGTGAAAGTAGATTGAAGATCATTATTGATGATATTACAACAAACGTAAGTAACTCGATCAGTCAGTTAACATACACACTGGCGACCACAACATAGCAACCGGGGTTCCCCAGATCTGTACACGACGCAATTTGAAAGTTCCTTACCGTAATGTTATTGCGAAGAATCCGGTTATGAAACAGTTGTTGGTACGGCGGGTCCGGTTGGTCCTATGGCAGTCAGCGAAACATCATGGGAAACGCATCACTTCAACGTTGCATGCTGCGAATTTAGAAATAAAGGTTGTGGACCACAATTACGACAGCCTTGTAAATTTTAGGAGTCCCCAAAATGTGGGGGTCCGGCGGGCGCACGTGCCCCTGTTGCCCCGCCCTTAATCCGCTAGTGCAAACTGGCCATGCACTTTGTCGAGAAGTGTATCCTTAACAAATTTGTCCTGAAAATTACATCTCAAGGTTCTATTAACTTGGACACGTAGTCTGTGCTAGGCATGTGGAATTGTGTGAGTCGACGTTGGTTAAATACTAAAAGTTTTTTTAGTCTGAATTTTCTTGCTATGTTAATAGTTTTGTAGCCTGCATGTGAGCTTACTTGTGAGTGAAGCAATAAAATGAAACTAACCCAGTTGACAGTGACGTCATCAGACAGTAATTATAGGGGAATAATGACTGTTTACGCAGCTTCATACATGTCATAAAACAAGGGTCCATAATTCGGCTTGGGTATTTCCGTGTCGACGTAGCATTCTAGCAGTTGTGTCAGAAATGAGGGGTGGCCAGGAGGGTAGGGAGCCATGACCCCCACTTTTACATGATACAATTATCCCTCAATTTTTTCTTTTAGTCACGTTGGCGTAGTCAAGGCAGGTGGGAATCAGTCCAAAGCTTTACCAAAGATAACACCATTTCGGATCTATTAAAACTCGGAACAAGAAAAAAAATTCAAAGACTAGAGGTGTTATCCCTCCCTTGAGGCAATATCCCTTTCAATTGAACAGAACTAAAATAGAAAACGAAACATTAAATTATGAGGATTTAACGCTTAATGAAGCTTTACCAAAGATAACACCATTTGCATCCAAGCCACCTCGCAAAGACATAACTTTGCCACAGAGTTTATAGTGTTATCCCCTTCTCATAGACAACACCTCCTGAATTGCGCTCAGCCCCAAATAAGAAGAACAGTACTAAAGACTGACAATTTGTAAAGATACTGTGACGAAAATGTATGATTTTCGTCAGGTACTTTCCATAGACAGCGCCATCTACTTTGTAAAGTTGAAAGTTTTGTTTAGCTATCATTTCCGCATATTAACCAGTGGAGCCCAGGTTATCCTCTGTAGCCTAGGGCTTCCTGTCACTCTTTCGGATGTCAATTATCTTTGCTCGGGGAGTGATGGGCACGTTGTCAGCGACTAGGGGTCATGTGTACCGAACCCTGGGCAAGACCAGAACATTCACGTCATTGAAGATTACCTCTGCCCAAGGTTCTAAACCCTCTGAACCAATCAGGGACGGGCAGGGTTTCGTTATTGGGGGAAATTTGGAATAAAAGCTAGTGTTTTTTGAAATCATACATACAGTTGTACACCAAATTAACCTGATGCATTAATAATAAGAATGCATTATAGGCTTTTGCATATTGTAAACGTTAGCATGCCCTGTGTAAACTGGTTACTCTAAACAATCATTGTAGAATTAATACTGAAGATTGCTAATATAAAGAAAGAAAAAAAGTACGGTTAAGATAAATTTTACTCACGCTGTAAGTAGAAGCATGTCCCAATGTATAAAAATAAGCTACACGTCACTAATGTCGTTACCTATTAGAAAAATGATCATGTCACATCATTTTTTAAATTAAAATTTAAAATTTTGAAAAGAAGAACGAAATATGGTTGTCAGTGCACGGTGGAGTAAATATGAATAACCTTTGCTATGCAGAATACTTTTCAAGACGATGCTGTGATCATTTTCAGTGTAGAGTTACAGTGCAATTGTGATATCTTAATTGGTCTGACAAAAGGGCAAATTCCACTTCTCTTCTGCCGTCCGCCAAGTGAAGTCATAGCTCAGTATCTCACAGAACGATACCATTGCATAAAATCTTAGCGGTTCTAAAGCTTCTTCTGACTGCATTAGATTTACTTCCGTCATTTTCTCATCACTCACGTCATTCTTTTTGGTAAGACAGGGATTTTTGAGCCAATTTTTCGACATATTTTTATACACACTTACCTTACATACACTTGCATACACACACGTTGATTTTCCAATACATTTTTTGCCGGACAAATTATACTCACTCTTCTATTTTACTTATTTAGGCCTAGACTAGCGTAACTCCCTCCCCCCTCTTTTTTCCTTTTTTCTTTTTGCTCCCTACCTCTTCCAAATTCTGTTTATTTTTTTTCTCAGGCTAGTTTCCCGCTGGGTCTAGTGCCTAGGACCCTAGTATGAACCACGACCCCTCACCCTCCTCCCCCATCCACCCTAACGCCCTCACTACTGCCAAAGCAGGCAAAACCAAGACTTAACGCACCCACTCTTCCCGCACCACTCATCACGCCACTGGTCACTTCTCAGACACAAACCTCCCTTTCCAAGGCAGCCCGGCGAGCCCTTGAAGCAGCCAACATAGTCCAGCGCACCCATGACATACAACTCGACTCTGACCCTAACGCAGACATATCAGCCGACACCGATTAGGACACCACACTTCCCCCAGCCTTACTATCCCTATCCCCTACCTCAGAAACGTCATGCTCATCCCCCGAAAAAAGGAAACCAGAACCAAAGAAAATTCCCCCAAGTCCACCCCTCCACCTCCGGAAAAGAAGCCCAAACCAGCATCGCGGCCCATTCCAACCCCCCACCTACCGTTAGAATCACCGGCATCCCCCAGCAAATCTTGACCAAGCCCGCCACTCTTCAGGCTAATCTCGCCAAAGAGATAAGAACAGACGTAACCTTCACCAAGTTCAGACTTACATCCAACGGTATTATTGTCCAGCCTGCTGATTTCTCAGCCTAGAACAGAATACTCTGCCAACATAAGCAAGCCTTTGATGGCACTCTAACCATAACCCCCTTACAACCCCCAACCCCCTAACCCTAACCCCATCCATATGATTGGGGGTACCCCTATACATCCCCTTATTTGAAAGTGATGAATCTCTCTCCTCCCAAGGAATTAAGTTCCGCAAGACCATCAGAATTTCTAGTGCAACCACGCGCCAGCTCACCCCCTAGTTAAGGTATCCGTCATCGACAAGTCCCAAGCCGAAGCCCTAATTAAATCAGGAATAACTCTATTCGGCTTCCAGCATTTTTCCGTGGAATCCTCCCAGCACCACCTATTGCATCCCAATATGACACTTGGCTTCGGCCACGTATAAAATAACTGCACCCTCCCCCCGATCGAAATTCCACAAATGTGGGGGCGCCCACACCTCCAGAACTTTCTCCCCTACATCAGAACGTAAATGTGCAAACTGTAACGGCCCCACTCGAAACGGCCTCAAGTAAGACTTGTCCAATATACAGAATTGCTGCCAGAAACCAAGCCAGCTCATCAGCTCCCCAACCCAAATGCCTACCCATCATGTCCCTTAACCCCGGCACCTGGTCCCGCCCAGCCCCCAGCAGCTGGTCCCGCCCATCCCCCAGAAACCAACCTTCCACCTACCCCCACCCAGCAACCAACCTGCCACCTAACCCACCCATCACGCAACCGCTCCCCCACCAGCCAACCCCCTACCATCTCCGCTGACTTAGCTGCAAAAATCGGAAAAGCAATTTTGCAGGTAGCCACAATGTTAAGTATGCATTTCTCACGCACCATCAAAGCCCCCCCCCCCCGCCGACCTTAGCAAAATATCTCCTCCATACTCAAAGACTCCCTCCAAAAAGCCCTCTCATCCGACAAAATTCTTGGAACCATAACCTCCCCCCACCCTCCTTAGCATCCCACCCAACAATGGCTAAAACTGTTGCAAATATCAATATTCATGGCCTCAGAGGTCACAAAAATGAACTCATGCAATTCTTAAATGACCATGACGTACTTTTGGTTAACAAAACCCTTCTTCACAAAACACCCCCTTAACTTCCCCAACTACCTCACTTACACCCAGGATAGACCAAACCGGATCGGAGCGGGGTGACCTTACTCATCAAAAGAACCATACAGCTCGACCTTCTTCAAAAAAGTCATGCTCCCAACGAGCACATCACTATCAGACTAGCTACTTCGAACAATTACAACACTCACCATCACAACAGTCTCCTGCCCTGACCGACATAACCACCCCCCCCCACACATACACATCAACCACTTCAACCAAATTTGCACCCACACCCCTCGTTATCTTATCCTAGGCGACTTTAATTCCAAGCACCCGGACTTTGGCAATCTCTATGCCAACCGCAACGGCAACCTCATCCTCCTCAATGACGACTCCCCCACCCACATATCCACCTACGGCACTAGCGACAGTCTGGAACTTGCCCTTTGCTCTCCCCCATGCCTCAATTTTTCGCAACTGTACTGCACTATACAAACTTTCAAGGGACCATTACCCTCTACTCCTGACTACTAGTACTAACTTCCTGACCTCATGCCCTGGCCCCCACGGACCCCTGCAAAGGAAAAACTATAAAAAACTAACTGGGACCTCTACGCCAATACCCTTGCTCACTCCCCACCCCCGAACCCCCTAACCAATACCACTGACATCGACTCACAAATTCAGGCCACCACAAATGCCATCAAGACATCACTTGATGACAACTTCCCACCCTTCAAAGTCCACGGAGCTCTTAAGGACTTCCAACTTCCCCCACCCCTACTACAACTTATACGCCACGACTCAGAAAGGCTTATCAACGTACTAAAGACCATAGGACCAAACAACAGATTAACAGACTCACTAACCAAATAAAACGGCAACTTAAAGACCCCCCTCTTGACCCACTTACTTTTCCCTTAAATGTAACTGAAAACCTCCTAGCCCTCAAACGCACAAAAAGCACTACCCCTGGCACGGACGGTATCCCCTCAAGGCATTCACACTTGCCCCCTCCCCTTCTCACCCACCTGACCCGTCCCTACACCGCCTGCCTCTCTCTAGGCTATTTCCCAATAGCCTGGAAAATTGCCAGACTCACCATGATTCCCAAACCTGGCAAAGACCACACCAACCCTAAAAATTACCGCCCAGTCTCCCTTCTTAGTACCCTAGGTAAAACTTTAGAAAGACTAATCAAAAATAGAATCTACTCCCTCTTCGAAACTAGAAACTACTTCTCCACTTACCAAGAAGGCTTCAGATCCAAGCGGTCCACGGTAGACCAACTAACTTTCTACACCCAGACAGTACACGAAGGCTTTAACAACCACCGACTGACTTAAGCAGCTTTTCCCGAAGTGGAAAAAGCCTTTGACGCCGTATGGCATAATGGACTCAGACACAAACTCTCATCCCTCCACCTCCCCGACCCCATCACAAGACTTTCTTACTTTCTTACCGACCGACGAACTTTGACTGGGAAAGGGTTCTTTCCCTTGTTTATTAGGGCTATGCCAATACTTGGGATTGATTTCAATTTCATGATCGGACAGTAAACATAACTTTTGACCTATTCATTCATAGTTCGATGTTCCATACTTCGAGCTACTATATATAGTACTACTACTACTATAGTATATATATAT
>WURT03184643.1:0-10166 GCA_009936505.3 Holothuria glaberrima | reverse complement strand
TTTTAATTTCAAGATCAACACAAAAGACTGAAAAAACAAAGGAACAAAGTGTTCCTAATCAATGTGAGGAAGTGATACCAGGAGCTGCCTAGCCATGCCTCAAGCTTACTTTGGGTCACGAATGTAGGGACTTCTTTTGCTGATATCTCGAGTAATACATGTCCGATTTGAATGAAAGTTTCACCAAAATGCATAGATTTAGTCCCTCTGTCACATATGAAAAGTAAATATTTTGCTTAAACCTTTTTTTTTAATATTCAGGTAGCACAAGCTTTTTACAAAAGTAGTATTTGTGTTTCCTCCATTTGAGACAGAAGGTAGACTACTCACCTATACTGACACAAACATCGCATGTTTTTGTACATCTATTCGTGGTTGAACAACATGTGATGTTTTGAGATGAGTCGACAATATAATTCATATCAGTCTTTGCACTGACTGACGAAATGTAGCCAGTATACTTAGACCTATTTAGTTTTTTGACATGGACATCCGTGGTTACGTCAATTCCACCGAACTCCAAACGCAAGTCAACTGGAGGATTGCTTATCTCACTTTCACAAGTGAATACAGTTTCTTTGGCTTCATATTCTTGTTCACATTTTGAGAATTTAACCTGATCTGGACAATCTTGTAATGAAACGTATATATAGGTCAAATTAATAAAAAAATGAAAAACAACATGCAATATATTCTCTATTGCCTCTTTTAAAAAAGTGACAATATAGTGGCAATAAGATTTAGTTTATAAGACAATTTCGCATTTCAGAATAATAAGATTCAAATTAAAGGTATTGGGAGCTTAATATTCCCCTTGAATATCATCAGTTAGTCTTTTAGCTTGACCTATAAAAAAACATAGGAATATCACCTACAAGATACATTTAGAACAATCGTGCCCCCTGAGTACTCTTCTATTCCGGATGTGCAAGATAAAAGTTTCCCGTTATACTTTCTTAATGGGTAAAATTTCAATTGACTCTCTGTAACAGTGTGCCCCTTATCATCAGTGATGTCTTCGCTAGTTGAGTTTCTTGTCACATCTTCTTCGTTGTTGATTAACCATCGAATGACTGACATTGATGTTCTTCGTTTGATCAAACATCGAATAGTTGTTATCTCATTTTCAACAAACTCAGTATCGTAATCAATGCATATGCCCATTTCTGTGAAGAAGATTTTTTTGAGAAAATAAGGTTTGCAACCATGAATAGTTGTTAGCTCATTTTTCAACAAACCCAGTGTCGGTATCAAAGCATGTAACCATTTCATTGATGAAGACTTTTTTTATGAAAATTAGTTCAACATTCATGAAATTAAGGTAACAGTGCAGTAAAACTGTTATTTTTACATGCTGTTAGCGAAAAAAATTAACAATTAAAGTGCTATATCCTCAGAATCTCTTGCTTTTAAATGGATGCCTATAGCCAAAGACCAAGGCCAAGCGGGGAGAGACACGGAGGCGAAAGAAAATTGGAAAATCACTTTTGCCCTAATTCTTTTTAGTATGGTTCATCCGTGACATATACCCCTCCCCAATCCCTCCCTGGAAGTTATCCCCCATCCTTCAGTACTTTGTTTCACTATCTGCGAACAAGTTAAACGTTGATAGTATAATATGTGCGTCTATATAAATTAAACTTGTCCAAATAGCAAATTATATACAAACTATTTCAAGCATATATTCCTTCAATATATTTGACTTCATACCGTTTAATTGTAAGTGAACCGGATCACTCTCTGCAAACCTTCCAATGCCGTTAGTTGCTGTACACCTGTAAAATCCTACGTGACCTCTCTTCACGTTTACAAGTTGTAACACCCATCGGTACCATGTGGTACTCTTTTCTACAACAACGACAGGTTCCCGGATTCTTATCCATCTCTTTGAATGACCATTGACAAACCTCTCCCATTGAACGACACTTTCGTGGATCGGATTCGATTGGACCTCACACGTGATATTAACGTCAGAATTTTCATCAACTAGGGTTGAAGGCCATACTTCTATGTTCGATATTAATGCACCATCTGTAAACAGAAACCTCCATTATGCCGTAACAGAATTTATTGATTCCAATATGTTAACGAAAGTCCTTCCTGGCAGCCGCGTGGAAGCTCAATAGTAGCTTTCAAGTACAAATTAGCTTAAAAGTATTGTAACATTATTTTCCTTGTCACTGTTAACACCTACATGTATGTTAAAGCTTATAACCGTCACATGCATTATACAAAGGTATAAAGCAGAGGTCCCAAAATGTTTTCGAGAGCGGGCCACATTTCCTTAAGTTTCTGCTTTATCACTGCTATAGAAGCCACAAGGGTCGAATCTAGGCTTTGGAGGAAGCGCTTCATTCTTGAGGATGAAGCCTTCACTTAGGAACACAAGAGAGCATGCAAAGCGGGCAGTGACGATTTGAGGTTCTTTCATTTATTTAGTTGGTTGGCGGTTTCTTAATCGGGGCGCCTTAGGGAATCACAACCTGGTCACAATCAACCTAAGCCCCACCTATGTTGGAGCTGAGGTGAGAGAATTGCTAACTATTTTAAATGCGCTACATAGTATGAAAACATCGTGATTCCTCGTCTCCCAGGCCAGTGTATGGAGAAAATTTTACACCCCAACTGGCCTTAATTGTGGGAAGTTGAATCCTTAAAAGAAGCGCTTGTACGCACAACTCTACGTTTACCAGGTCACCGGCACCGAAGAAAATTTGGCATTCCAAATGCTCTAGACTGGAGTCATTCCCCACTTTAAGCATAAACTTGTAACTAGACTTTTGCGTCCACTATGAGACAATCACCAGTTTGCTCCTATGGGAGCAAATGTGGCATCACAATGCTCTAGATTGCTCTCAGAAAATTGCACGTATAATGTTTTGTCCCCTAGAATTTTCCACGGGCCGCATTAATGGACGTCGCGAGGCGCAAATGGCATGCGGCACGCCACTTGAAAACCTAGAGTATACGATTTCAAGCACTACAAAGAACTTATTATGGGTGATGTTTATATCCCCCATGACAAAACTGCATACATATTCGATCTCGTTTGATTTATGTTGCATTTGGTTATGTATCTGTCTTTTATTGCAGCAAAAAGAGTAAAATACAAGAGTAGTTTCGCTTTTCAAGGTACTAAAAATCACTCACAAAGTATATTCATTTGCACCGATTTATATCGCGATGGTTCATTGCCTAGTCCACAGGAGATATGTTTCTCATGATGTTCCTTCAGTGGCCAGAAAGAGAGTATGCTCATCCATAAACCTCCTCCTTTCATCAGTCTCTGAGTTGCATTCACAGTTACATCTTTGTCTGATATAGTCCATTTGAAAACGTAGTCTTTTAAGGAATCATTCAGTATGCAAGAAATAGACGCTGGTTGTGATTCCATCAGTGGTCGATCAGGCATCATTAAGATTGGTCGTGCTGCAATGGCAAAAGATACGTTAAAAAATTTAATGAAACACTATACGTGGTTACGTTTGTGCAATATTTATATTTTCTTTAAAAAAGTATACAATTTTAAAGTGCATATTAGATTTCTTTGATTCCAAACTCATGTTTCTTTACTGGAAAGGCGAATGTGATTCTCTATCCAATCCTAACGTAGATGTGCTTTAAATGCCCACGGAATAACTCAGATGTAAATGGGAGACAATTACAATAAGGACTGTTGTGTCGTGTTCTCCTTGAAATACGTATTAACAAAGCAACTACAAGTACTTACACATACAAACATGGAAGTTGGAATTACAAATTCCTTACAATGTTGGTGAACTATAGCAGGGAGAGCCTAAAACTTCTTTGACTACTTTAACGGAGACCTCAGTAGGTGCAACACCAATGTTAAATTATGTTACACACTTAATTCTGCCTGCTAACAATACGTTATCACTTACACTGGATGTCTGCACGCACAGAAACTTCTTTTACTTGAAACCCACAAACAGCACGACACTTGATGAAACTTCCTTTCAAAGTAGCTGTTGGACTTTCAAAGGTCGCGATACTTTTTAATCTATCCTCATTTTCCAGCCAAATGGGCCCATACCTGAAGTCATTGGATGAAATTTGTTGATCATCTATATACCAAGACAGTGTAGTATTTTCACGGCATTTTTCTAGTTGGCACACCAGTGAAAGAGGTGTGGACAAACTGAGATTCACATCACTCCTGTTCGAAAGTGTGTTTCTCTGCTCACCTTCAAAAAGCCAGACCGTAAAGTCTTTAAAGGAGAAAATCATGTTACTTGGTTATTGTAATCCCATTAAGCATAATAAAAGAAAAGACAAATCTTATTGCACATCATGTTACCATAAAACAGCAATAAAGAAAGACGAAAGAGAACATTTTCGTACCTTTTTTATCAGGTAACACTAAAAAAATCAACAGTTTAAAGCAAAACTGGTGTTTTGTTCAAGTTTTTGTATCTTATGCAAAAGTATACACCCTTAGTTAAGTTGTCATTTTCAGTTTTAATATCAATATGCACACACGATTTGCTCATCTTTGTCTGCTCTGCACTGAATTTTATCAGGTGTTTTCCATTTGATTGAGCTCTGTCTTGTAAGGAATGCAAATATTGAGCAATAAATTAATACTCAAGTTGCCTATTTCTGGCCAGTCGAGTACCTTTTGTATCAAAAGTAATGCTTGTGTAAAGTGGCCTTCTAAGTCCTTCGTGAAAGGCTGCGCATATAATCCAACCTGTGTGTTTTTCGTTTGCTCGTAATGTTACATTGCTGCAGGAATGAGTAATGAGGGTGTTACTTTCATCAAACTGTAAAGTTTTTATTATTTCCACGGTTGCTAACGCCTCGGGGAAGAGCCATTCGATTTGGGTTTTAGGATAGGAACCAGAGTACCCTGTGCAACAGTTCAAAGAAAACAGCTCATCAATGTCTTGTCTTAATTCCTCCTGGTCACGAAGTATGTTGTTGCTTGAGTCGGTAAGTATGACTGCAGTTGGAGGGGCTATGGAAAAGAAAATGTACTTGATTAAAACGGACTAAAATTGAATATTTTTGCTTTTGTTGGTCTCTACATTTGCAAGTGATTATCAAAAACGACGAAAAAGACTAGGCCACTGTCCATTCAGAAACGGCTTAGACTAGGATATTGCAAAAGTTTAATGAAATGATTTTTAATTTATCTAACGTAGATTAGAAATACCTGAAGTAGTTGATACCAGGCACGTAGCCAGGATTGTGGCATAGGAAGGGTTTTGCTGGAGTGTGACATAGGGAGGCATATAAGGGGAGAGGTTTTCCCTGCCCCCTCCCCTTTGGGAGAAAAAAGCCTTTTTAGGTCTCCAGATTCGAAATGGTGCTATGTTTGTGCCTCAAACATAGTGAAATTTATCGTGTCAGCATATTTTCTCAAAGACATGAATTTTGCCAATGTTTTTGCAAGCTTGGTTCATGGGGGGGGGGGGCTCAGCCTTCGAACCCTCCCCTTGGCTATCCTCCTTGCTGATACGATAATGACCCACTAAACGGCGAGGTGAAAAGTTGCTTTCTACCGTAGGTGGTTCTCCAACATCAATGACTTATACTTTTTAAAATATTGAGACCTCCCTGCACACTGCGATTATGGAAGATAACATTTCTACCTCTTTTGACGACATTACTTCCTCATTTCAATTTGTGTCACAAAGGCCTACTAAATATGATAATCTACTTTGTTGTAAAAATAATCTCGAATGTTACCGAAGACTGAAAGGTAAAGTTCACAAGATGATACTGATGATTGCCGAACTTCGCAGGTGTAATTTCCTCTATCTTCAAGAGTAACGCTGCTAACAGTCAAGTGCACACTTTTGTCTTCCACATTCACGCTAAGCCTTTCTTCATTGATAGTTATCACTACATCTTCCAGTTTCCATGCAATGTGTGCATCGCTCAATAGATGAAAGTTAACCGTGCAAGAAAGTATAACGTCCTCTCCAACATTTGTTGTAACTGACTCTTTGAGAGCAAATCCTTTCAGTAAAAAGGACATTAGAAATATTCATTTAAACAGACATCCGTTATATAATATTTATTTTGCGTATTACGGCATGTAAACATGTAAATTGAGATCTGTACACCCTTTAATACATTTATGAGTCCTTCGGACGTTTTTTCCTGTGGAATTTCTTTACAAAAGTATGGCACAGTGCATTGCTGGAACACCGTCAAGAACTGGTAAAAATAGCAACCGATCTTAAAACAGTTTACCTTTTAGTTTATCTGAGTAGTTCGAAGAAAGAACGAAAATATAATTGCTATAATTTTCATCTTGCAAGCGGTTACACATTTATCATTATTGCCATCATCAAGATTCTATATTCTGAACCATTTCCCCTTTTAAAACAACATCAACAACAAACAAACAACTCAAGAGAGGTATACACAAACTATCCAGTGAAAATTTCTCCTTAGAAAATCATTACTAATGACCGTAGGACGATTACTTCAAAGTGTGATTTTTGTATGCCATACTTCGTAAAGTGTTGACTTAGACAATGGCAAAGAACAGTTTATTGACAGTAAATTTCTCCCTCGCATATGTACACTTGTTAGACTGGAC
Source organism: Holothuria glaberrima (assembly GCA_009936505.3). Taxonomy (NCBI): domain Eukaryota; kingdom Metazoa; phylum Echinodermata; class Holothuroidea; order Aspidochirotida; family Holothuriidae; genus Holothuria; species Holothuria glaberrima. The sequence continues at coordinate 3,592 of WURT03184643.1, read as the reverse complement.
AAATTTTGCAAACGTTGCCAAGAACAGTCAGACTCCATATGTGCAAAAAAAGTTAGCTAGGAAATTATAAATGTTAGATTTTGTGTGTTCGACCAGAATAAAAAAGGGTACACGAATTTTTCAATTACAGCTGGCATTATTGCAGTAGTAATATCTTACATTTTTTGAACCCTTAAAGTGTCATATTCGTGGGTTCACATGTGTCAGTAAAAATTTTCATGGGCGGCGATCCTAGGGGTGGAGCGGGGAAAATATATCCCCAATTGAGTTAGGTAGGGATACTGTACATCTCCTCATATCTCCTCATAAAATCAACTCGTCAGATTCGGATCTCATATAGACAATTAAGTTAGTTATTAAGAAAACTTGATAGAAGAGAAAAGTAAAAAATTCAAAACTTCACACTTTAAAACGAACATTTTACCTTTTTCTATTATTTACATTTTTAGGAAATACTTCTCACAGTTGTCATAGTATTACGTTGCAAAGCCTGGAAGGTCAAAGTTGTTTTTTCGTACGCTCCGCGCCAACTAATGATGGCGTTCCGTTTTGATAGTGCCACTGATTGTACCACACTTTCAAAGACGGATCGCCGCCCATGCTACTTTTATATTGAGCACCTGTACAGCACGAGGCACCGCACCACCAAATGCTTGATTTTGACACTACGCTTAAAGAATGGTTGATAATTATTAGGCCACCAGCGTTCTGTTTACAACCAAGACTTTAAAACTGCATTTAAGTTCATGCTATCAACTCTGAGTGACTTCCAATTCGACTCCTGTTATCAAAACTATTATCAAAACATTTTCTCAACCAGTTCCTGGTTTTGTCAGTTAAAGAATATAAGTTTATGTTACTTGAGATAGTTAATTTGATTACAACTTACCTAAATATAGAGAATTAATGGAGTAAATAACGACCAAACATACAATTTTACTCGTTAAACAGTCCATTTTGCTTCAGAATGTGGAATATGTAATGTGTTGGTGGTTTTAAACGCGGATAATACAAAACACAGATATAAACAGTAATGCAAAAGCTTACTTCCTTGTATCCAGGTGTTTGTGCTTGACAAGAGTGACTTTGAACAGGTATGCAAAATCTACTCTGACAAGCTAGAATAGTCGCAAAATCAAAAGACCGAAAGAGAAACATTCAGAAATTTACAATGTTGACTATAATGTTTTCAAAAGCCTTACACTTCAAATCCTTTCTAAGAGAATTGAGCACGAAATTATAGAGAATTTTTTTTTGAAAGTTTTAATACAAATTCCTGGAAAAGGAAAATGAACTACATAACAATCGTGGCTTAAAATACTTAAACAAAATGTATTTCAACTTGTTAAAGTGGTTTGAAAGAAAGGCCATCTGTGATATAGATTATGCAATGATTAAGCCGATTTCATATATTTGCACATATTTGGAATCAGTCTATTTCCACTGAAGTTGCTCAGATGAATCGTGTCAGAAGTTAAAGATACAGTTTCTACTACATTTCCTAAATTAATCAATCAATCCCAACGATAAGTTAGCCAAACGATAATATTGCTTACTTTAACCAAAACTGCAACATGCACCATTTTCCGAAAAAGGAAAATGTCTAGGCTGATATACATGCATGGCAATTACTTTAATGCACACAAAGAAAGTGATGAGGACCTATTGCATCAATAGTAATGGAGTCTTTCTGAAATATCACTACACATCTTAGCCCACCTTATCCAAAACATGATATCATGCATGATATGAAGTCTTAAGAATTGTAACCCTAACCTTATTTCATGTATCCACCTTACTATAACCTTGTGACATGATATCATGCATGGTATGCATCCCTCGAGACTAGAATGTGACACATTATAAAACAAAACGTAAGGATTTAGTGTCAAGCCTGTGGAAACTTTTAAAAGTTCTATAGGTAAACATTTCGTGTGTTACCCTTTGTGTTAGCACACGATTTCGAGTGTTCTAACCAGAGTCAATTACGACACTAACAAAACACTTCTTTCTTGAAAAGAAATATTCGCAAGTGACTTCTAATGTCTCCCTTTGTGGAAACCGAAATGAAGATTTCTGTGAATCTTTGTGATCACTGAAGTTACATTAACCCCACTAACTGGAAAAATAATGTCGATTTCAATAATAACGAAAAATAAAACGTGCTCGTAATCTGAAATAACGCTATCAAACACGTATACTGCACAGCAATTTTTTAACTTAATACATTTAGAGAACACTTATAGGAAGTTGACTTTCCTTCATCATTTTTTACAGATTAAAAATGTCCATTTGGAGCTGCGTTACTGTCATCGATGATGTGTGCCACTGTGGCATTTATGGCGTCATTGTGTTACTAGTGGTAAAAATCTCTGAGGTCTGCATCAATTTTTTGAAAAGTGGAAAGACTGTAACAATGATCAGTGAGTCATAAACTACTTTACAAAGAACACGAATAACAAAAGCAACAAAAGACGACAAAAAATTTCAAGAGCGTTCCTTCAATGATTCCCTGCTAAAAGAAATCAGAACATGCGAATTTCTTCCAGTTTGGCGGTGCCAGATGATACCAGACAGTGGTAGGTATCGGGAGAATTACGGACATTCTTTGACATGCAAGAATATTATACATGAGATGAACCATAGTTACAAGATTTTAAAGTTCGACCTCTTGTAAACTCAAATGACTTTTTGGTCCTCCAAATATTGTGGGATTTTCTAACTTACCATCTACATGCGAATTATAAGTTCGCTAAATTAACCTTCTTGAGTTATCAGTTTCATGATATTTTTCACATGATCCTAATGCATCTCAAAGACAAGGAGTACCTGTGAACTAAGTAAGAGATCCAACAGTCTCACTTCTGGAAATACCGTGTGTACTAGCTTTGTTCAATTTGAAACGGGTGGCTTAAAGTTTTGCCACCAAAAAGCAACATGAACCTTTCCGTTTATATTGACAATCTTTTCACCAAATATGAAAGGTATTAGTAATTGCTATCTGTAGATATCGTGTATATAAACTGTTTGAAAAGGCTTTCGTAGTTCAGTTTGTGATCTCAGATGAGCTTTGACCTCCACCAAAAAGGTCACGGCACTTCTTGTTAATACGACAAACTCATGTTATAACTATTTAAAGTGTCCATCATTCACACATTGAAATATCGTGTTTAAAATGTTTTCAGTTATTGACCTCAAATTACCTTTGACCTCCACCAAAAGCAAGAGTGACTTTCCTCTTGATATGAAACTCTATAAACTAAAGTTTGAAAAGTATTTATTTTTATTATCTTGAGAAATGTGTTCACAATAGAAGGGTCCCAACACACCCATTCACCCGCCAACACACACATACACACACGCAGATACACGTAAACACATAAGCAAGCGAGTTTGAATAGATTCTCTTTGTTTTCAACAAAGAATCAAAAAAGCAAAGACTGGAAATTTCAAAAAAAGTAATCCAAACAAGCAATGAACCAATCATGCAATAAATAACATTAAATATCTGTAAACTTTGAAAGCCGTAAACTTCAAACTGTTTTATTAAAACGTGTGTTACGTAAATTCTCTTAAAACTGTTCACACTATG
>WURT03184632.1:0-10166 GCA_009936505.3 Holothuria glaberrima | reverse complement strand
AAAGGCCGTGGCCGGCTCGACTTGAACCAATTGGTTGTAAACTGGGCCGTTAAACCTCATCTAACTAACTAACTCACGGGCCGGATAAAATGGTCTCGCGGGCCGGAGGTTCTCAACCCCTGCCCTAAAGGGACACAAAGACTTAACATGACCAACTTCCAGACCTTCATACCTCTACATCATGGACCTGAAATGCTTGGCCAGCTCCAGACTGGCTGAAAAGAACATGAAATTACCCTATTTCTTTAAATTACCATTTTTTAAATACCTATAATAGAAAAAATAGCAGTACACTCTTTATTCATAAATTTCCAAATTTTAATACATAACACACAAAATCACAGTGCACAATGTATTCATAAATTTAAAATTTCTTGATATGGAAGAGACACAAATCACCGATTCTGTATGCATTAATTATCAAATTTTTAACAAATGAAGACAACACTTCAACATACACTATATCCATAAATTAACCAAAGTTTTTCTACCTAATTAGCACAACCTCAGTATTACACGATTTCCATAAGTTTCCAAATTTTAAATACATTATAAACAAAATCTCAGTTTACACTTTATCCATAAATTACGAATTTAAACACATTCAAAATTACTGTGCAGTGTTTTTATCCATAATGACCAAATAGGTCACAGTATAGGCCTACTATATTAATACTTTCCCATCGTCTCTTTGGCGAGGAGCCGAAGGGCGAAAACCAAACGTTACCCCGAAGGAGTTCTGCTCCCCAAAGGAGCTATGTCTCCAAGGGACAACTTAGACTGAAAATGACCAACCTCATGACCTTCAGACCTCTTCATCATGGGTCTGTAATGTGTGGTCTAGTTCTAGACTGGCTGAAAAGAACAGATAATACACATGACCTTGGCCAAAATGCAGAAAAGCTTATGTGGTGTAAAGTAAGGGTAGGCGGTGCACTATCTGACGTTACACTCTGTCGGCGAACCTCGCACATTTTTTAGGAAAGGCCCGAAATCATCAGAGGTGATTTTATGCGAAATGTTGGTTGACTTTATAACCTGCCGGGTGTGAATATTTTTAAATTTGGTACTTATGACAAAATTTCTGAAGAAATCTTAACAAGTTATAAGACATATAAAAGTGGAAATATAAAAAATTCTCACCGGTAAATGGGAATAACAAATATTTGAAACAAATCTTTTTACAGTTTCACATCCTCTGTCTAAACTATATCCATAAAAAGAAGAATGAAACGATTTTTTTAAAAGAAATACAGTTTTAAAGATGTAGATGCATCAAAGGTGAATACTTTAATGCAAATAGATTCACAATATCCAGACAAAAGAACTTTGTGAAAGAAAACAAACACATATTTCTAGTTAGATACAACGTGAGGTACGCATCTCTTACTCACATGGTTGTTTTAACATAAAACCTTGCAATGGAACTTTAAAAGAGCACATTTCACAAAAGTGGAATCTAATTGCATTTAAGTAGGAAAATGCTTGAGAAATATAAAATAGAAATTTCTACTTAAGTGAGATTCTATTTTCTCTCAAAGTTAATTTATCAACTTGTCACTGTATTCCACTAAAGTATTCTATTTCACCTACACTCTAAAAACACTTTGGTCAAATTGACCAATGACTGGGTCAACTATGCACCGAACTAAACTTGGTCAAATAGATTGACCAAACTATGGTCAAATTTGACCACTTAGATTTGGCCATAGTTTGGTCAAATTTGACCATAGTTAACTGTATTTTAATCAAGAGAGGAAATGCATTTTCCTTCTGCAGAATTGTATTCAACTTAAGGAATAAATCGCATTTGACGGACTATTATTGGTGAATAAACCGTCGAGACTCTAAATTTGGCAAATAAAAATAAATTATTTGCCAAATTTGGAGTCGAGACGGTTTATGAGACAATAATAGTCCAACAAATGTGGTTTATTCCTATTCAACAACCGAAAATGTTTTTATTGTTTTAAAGTTTGATTATTTTCAAGTTTATCTCGTCGCGTCAAAACTCATCCGTCGCGCTTAGTTTGAATTTTTTTATCGTATCGTATCACATCGCATCGCGTCTAGAGTGTAAGGGCTTTAATTACGGAAAGGATTCTCTAATTTTGTTATCGTGTAACAGCATCACTATCAAGCCTATACTTTTTGAAGACACATTTAACAATAGTCGTAAATAAAAGACTACAAAAAACCGCCCCAAGGACAACACCAGCTTCCCAATACAACAACAAGGCATGCTTCTCCAACAGTGATGACGATGTCATGGTCAGATTCACACCGGTTGTGAGGGTAGGGGCGGGAAAGGTTCCTTCAAAACAATTTACATCAAATTCAAACTTAGTTACGTCAGTAACATTCCCAAATTCTGGATTCAAACAAACAACTTTACCACCGTAAAATCGGGTCTTTTTTAGCCATGCTTGAAGAAAACTAATATTACAGTCGCAGGCAAAATTGTTGCCATGGAGCAACAGAGAAAAATCGTTTTCCGCTGGATTGAACGCACCTGACGGAAGGCTAGTTAAGCCGTTGTACGTAAGATCGAGCTGTTCCAAGTTTTGAAGGCCATCGAAAGATTTCACATGAATGATGTTAATCTGATTGCCTGCTAGATTTACACGTCTTAAATAGGAGTTCTCTAAGAATGCTCCTTTAGGTATAATTTTCAGTCGGTTCCAACCGAGGCTTAAGACCTGCAACTTTGGAAGTCTTTGAAGAAGAGACAATGGAAAGTTACTTAATTCGTTATAATTCAGATTAAGATTTGACAGATTATGTGAATTCATTTCATACGCATACGTTCCGATATGTGAGATGTAATTTTTAAAGACAATTAGGAAACGAAGTTTTGGAAATTTAATCAATATGTTATATTCCAGAGATCGAAGAGTGTTGCGCATGAGATAGATCGATTCAACCGAATTAGAGAAACTTTCGTTATTCCCCTTTAATACAGTAAGATTGTTACTTTGTAAGTCTATTATGCGTAACGCATCAAGTTTTACTGTCTCCTCAAAGGGGAAGTTGTCGATTGAGTTGTTTGCAAAACTGACAATTGCTAAATTAAAAAGACCCGAGAGAGCATGGTCTTGAATTTCTTGGATATAATTGTTGCGAAGATACAGGTTTTCAAGCAAAGGATTCGAATAGAAGGAGAATGCTTCGATTACCACTATTTTGTTGCCTGACAAATCAAGATAGCGAAGATTCGGCAGTTCTTCCAAAGCGTTCCTCGGGACGATCGTCAATCTGTTATTTTGAAGGGACAAATCCTGTACTGAGGTGTTATTATTGATGAGATCTTTATTCATAACTAGAATGCCATTGGAGTATAGCCGCAATTCCTTTATATTGGGGAAATGAGGAAGCATCACATGCCCATTTTGTAAGTCAGTAACATTTGTGTAAATAACAAGCAGATTTCTAATGTTACTGTAATTTTGTAGATCAGGAAACGAGGATATGTTGGCCGCCATTCCATTGCAAGTCAAAGCACTTCCATTTGTGGAACACTGACTCGATACAGAACGTGATGTTAAAAATAGAACAAGGAAAACTTTCCATGTGAGTGGAACCCAACACGAAATCATTTGCGTAAAAGAATGTCTGTTATGTGTGGATAAAAAGAGACCCCGCAGGATCTTTTCAGAGCCTACTTTAAGTCTCCTTGCTTCTCTTCCGCGTAATTTTTCACTTTCTTTACTAACTGTCATTCCGGGGGATGTGAACCTCCGGACGTGGAAATTAAAGGCACGGTGCAAATTCTGAAAGTTATTTACGAACGCCGAAACAAATCGTAAGCGAGTAATTGGCATAGGAAGACTTTGCAAGTCAGGGATATAGTTCTTGTTTTCGGTAGCTCTAGACCTTATGCATATGACGTCACAGAACAAAAAAGCACGCCCTCCAATGGAGGCAAGCGAGTATCAGTGTTACTTTCACCAACAAATGCATAAAGTTGATTTGTGCTTGGGGGATGCGCGCGTCAGTCTACTTCACGCGCAAGTGAAATCTTCACCTATGCTCTTCATTGTTTGCCTCCAAACTTACGTCGCGTGGCGTCAATGCAAATTAAGGTTAAATTACTAGTGCTAGATTTTAAAATGTATTTTTGGCCCACAAGGCTGATCCTCTGAAGTTTTCAACCTTCTTCCAAAGTTTGAATTGTCGTCTTTGAAGTCTTAAAGGTAGTTCGGACATCTGAGATGATGGAGTTAACACATGAGAGAAGTTTGCTGACAGGAGTGACAAAAGTATGAGGGGTATTTACCTGAAAAGTTGGTCTCTGTCCAGTCTTTGCAACGATAATATCATTCCTCCCTCTGGTAACACTATCTGTTACCTCATAGGTTTTATACTCCCCCTGGAATGAGCTAAGCTGGAAAGACTCGAGGACGGTTAAGACGTAACAAGAAGCTTAAAATCGTAAGTTAATGCGTAGTGTCAATTGAAAATTAAATAAGGACGGACTCTTTACAGAAAAGCCTTGCCAAACGTCACTTGGGAGTGGACGCAGTAAATGTTGCTGTTAAATGAGACTGTTCACGATCTTCTTCACTGGTAATGCTTAACCAAGATCCAAAATTCTTTAGCTTTTGGCGATGGCTCATAGAAGCTATTAGTAGATGACGAAGATGCAATATCCGTAGACTATTTTTCACTGATTTTCGGTTATTTCCAGCTTTGAGAACTCGATGCGTCAGGATGACAAGTGATGTACTTGCCTTTCATTTAACTCGTAAAGTGCAATCATTTAAATCTTCGTTTAGTACCTGTACTCTGCTGTATCAGTGAAGTGAGACCCCAATGGCATAAGCAGCTACTAGATGCAAACACCACGTTATGAATACTTCTGGACTGAACCGTGAACAAACCTGTTAATTGCTCGAGACTTTTTGAAGTTCGTACAGAACAAGTAGCTTACATCACATTCCAACACATGAAGAGACGCACTTCTTCTCAAAGTTGAAATTCAGTGCGTGGGATTTACTGAGAGGTCGGTTGTTATTTTACAGAAGCCTGAAGAATACGAATTTTGGTCTGGAGCTCTGTTGAAAAGAAAATCAAGGATGGAGTAAGTTGCTGCGTCACTGCAAGGGCAGTGAGTCAGGGGGTTCATAGGGTATCGTTGACCCCTTTCCAGCGAAACCCACATTTGTCTTGGGTGAACCCCCCCCCCACCTTGCGTAAAGAACCTAGCACCTAACTGTGTTAGAATTGGACTCTTTCTTCGTATGGGGAAGCGTGTGGGGGTTATCATCTGAAAATACAACAGATGAGTTCCTCACAAGGAGAGGAAAAAATGAGGTAAACAACTTGTATAAAAGGCCGGAAACATAGGCAATGATTTGCATCACTTGGCAAAAGTGAACACAATAGAACGTTACGTTATTTTTCATCGTTTGGTTTTGTGCAGCGAAATTATACGATTTCTGTCTTCATGACAGCCAAAAGGGTAGGAAGGCTCTATATATTATCTAACAGTCTGAGGCCGTGTTAATTGTGGTCCTGACAATCAGTTCAGGTGAAAATGTATATAGTATCTTTAATTAATAGGACAATACAAAGAAATTTGAAAGTCATAAGAACACAAAGGTAGTATTACTTTACATATTTGTGATTTGGCCTATTTCCAGGCCCGTAACCAGACTTGGAGAGCAAGGGGGGGGGGGCAAGCCAAGCTCATGGGGGCGATAAGTTTTGTTTAATGGAGAAGCATAAGTTTTCACAGAATATCTCACCAAGTCATTTATACAAACAGCAAGAGTTAGGTGCGGGGGAGGGGAAATGGAGTATGTTGTTTGATCGCCGGCCTGGGCAGGGGTGTAAGGGGGGATGTCCACTTCCCCCTTTCAAAATTTTGAAAAATTGGGTGCCCTTAAATGCAATTTGGTGCCATATATGCTACCTTTTTTAGCAAAATTTGTGATACAAAATTAACGTATTTTTAGAAACTAAAAAAAAAAGTTGGCGAAAAAGTTGGCATCAGTGAGGGGGTGGCATTGCCTAATTCCCTTCCACTGTGTACACCACTGGCAAGGATTTAGACTTAGAGAGCTATTACTGACATTATCTGAGTTTGGGGGAGTAATTCAGTAGTATAAATTTCTGACTTTCTGCAGGCTCCATAATTTCTGAGAGCGCTCATACCATGAGCTTAATTTTCACATGCCGACTTTATTTGTAACCCACAAACCACATTTTTGAGCCTATGAAATAATCATAACCAAAGCAGCAACACACCACGATATGTATATCTCTAAATGCAATAGTAGGCCTATAATACATCTCTAATAAGTAGTCATTGTGTCATGGAAAGGGGGGGAGAAGTGATTTTTGGGATACTATTAATCAGCGGTGATGACCTAATTAAGCTGTCAGGTTCGGGTGCGGGTCATGGAAATTCAAAAGTTCCCTTATTGTTTGCAGATATTTGGCCAGTTGTCACAAAAAGAAAAACAGCCAGTACTATCCTCATTCAAGATTTGCAAGAAAATACCTTCTATGAAATGTAGCCTAAGCATTATACGATTGATAGTTCATACGTAACCAACTGCAATTTTTCAGGGGATAAGTCAGAGCCCCTTCCATTCCACTTAAAATTACAATAGTTTCACATTACCCTTGAGCCTTCACTTGTCGGAACAGTACGCCCAACCTAACGAAAACAAAAAGTAAGGTGAAAGCCCAAATTCAGAGTTTCATTCATGCAGATGTGATATATATATATATATATATATATATATATATATATTTGCAAATTTTAAGGAAAATTACTGCAAATTTTTGACATTTTAAGAGGGAAAACAAAGAAAGGGGTTTCGACCCCCAGTCCACCTCCCCTTGGACTAAGGCAAAGTATTAAAGGAGGGAGAGGAGATGGTTACGTAAATAACCGGTCCGGTGCAAAGTAAAACATTGAAACTGTATTGATACCTTCATATTCTCTACTTTTTCCCGCGCACATATCGTTGGTAACTGTAAGTCTGTTACTGCTATACTCCCTGATTATGGTGAAATTATTCCAAAATCCTGTCAAAGGTTTGCACCTGCAGAAGGCTAAGGGGTCACATGTCCCAACACTCATTCCTACCCTTCCGTCCCGATCACTTCTTTCCAATTTTGTCAGAGGTGAAAAAGTGTGCGAATTTCGAACGGCGGTCAGTTACCTCAACGATTTCCTTGATTTATGTTTTGTTCTTTTATTAAGCAAATACTTCAGCTATCGACACAGCTAACGCTCTGAACAATCAGTTCCAGTCCGTTTTTTTTTCAAAGGAGAATTGTGACAGGGTGCCTATAATAGGAAACCCTCCTATCCATTCTATGCCAAAAATAAAAATTTCTGTCCAAGGGGTACTTAAACTCCTGGAGGATCGTAATCCTCAGAAAGCGCCCGTTCCTGATGGATTGACCCCAAAGGTCCAAAAAGAGTGTGCTAAGAAAGTTGCTCCATTATTACAGCAAATCTTTCAGAAGTCGATCCATTACGACACAGGACTGATGGAAGATGGAAGAATGGAAATAGGCTAACGTTTCTCCACGTTAAAAATGAAATCGCTCTGACCCAACTAATTATAGACCTGTGTCACTGACATCAATTCCGTGCAAACGTCTTGAACACATGATATATAATGTGCATAATGGTTCATCTGGAGAAGCATAACACCCTTCCTGATGAACAATGAACAGGGAGGCTTGCACGAGTGTCGAGCCTGTGAAACCCAACTTGCCTGAACTATAAATCAGGGAGTTGTCCTAACAACTCCCTGTATAAATGACCTTGCCAAAATACTTGACAATCAAGGTCAGGCAGATGACATAATCATGGATTTCAGCAAGACATTTGACTTAGTGCCCCACCAAAGACTGTTATTGAAATTAAGCTATTTTAGTATTTCTGGCACACCATACCCGCCTGGATTAGAAACTTCCTCACACATAGAACGCAATAAGTAGTCATTGACGTACGTGTCACTCACTTCATCATTTACAGCTGTTACCTCTGGTATCCCTCAGGGTACAGTGGTGCTATGCCCACTTGCTATATGCCTCTGCAAATGGTAATCCAAATGGCAAATGAAATTTTATGTTTCTAAGTGCTTCGCTATGCGTGTTACCCACAAAAAGAAACCCCTTTTAACTTCGTAAAAAATGAATGATAGTTTACTTCAAACAATTTCCAGCCATACTTAGCCTATCTAGGAGTGGACATTAACAGTAAATTAAACTGGGCTGAACATATTAAAGAGCAAATCTCGTCATCTTAGACAGTTCCAATTCTCCCAACTTTGCAACTTGTAGCTCCTCCCATAACTGTGTAGTTATAGTTAGTTTGTTAGTTAGATGGGATTGTACGCCCCAACTTATATAACCTCTTGGTTTAATCTAGCGGTGCCCACTGCCTTTTTTCCAGTTGTGGGGCACTGGATTGTTTTCCCTTACTCCGTTGCTTATGCGGTAGGTTCCATTTTTTTAAAGTCTTTGGTATGAATCGACCTGGGAATCGAACCCGGGCCTCCCGCGTGAGAGTCAGATGCTTTACCACTAGACCAAACACACGGTCACCCATAACTGTGTAAAGCTCCCCCTTGTACAGACACAAACCTATTTTATTGCTTAAGGCCATGTCTTGGTGAGCATACAAGGCTAAAATGTGTCATCCTTGTGCTCTCTCTGCATTGTGTGGAATGTGAACTACTCTGCATCTTTCGAATTATCAAACTTTGCTGTCAATCAAAGAACAGTCACCAACTGAGAATTTTGATACCCCCACACTTAAAATATACTTTGGGGTGACGAGATTTGCCCTTTAAAACGTCATAACCTCTCTCGGATTTTTACGACGTAGCCTGTACAGTTGTTTCACTAAAGTTAAGGAAATTGCTTTCAAAACCCTTATGGGACCAAGGAAGTATTTGAGATCTATACTATCAGGAACATACTAATAAGTTTGAAGCAGTTCAACGCAGACCCGCCAGATTAGTCTGTAAAGATTTATTGTTAAAACGTGTGCATTTTACGTGCTTGGAAACGGACACGAAAATTAACTAAAAGCACACAACAAAAACTGGGACCAGACATGAACACAAAGGCAAACCTATTTACAGTAAAGTAGCAAGGAGAAGAGTGTTTCATGAAGTATCAACTATGCGCAAATACTTACAAATTGACCCCTTCCAAACCACCCCAAATTAGAGCTGTTTACATTAGACTAAGAAACGTTTAACCCCAGGCTTGACTTAACTGTTATGTAATTATCTCCCCTCTTCTTATATTCTTCTAGGAATCCCCCATTCATCAACAACAAATGACTTTCTGCCTAGAACCACAGCAGGTTTACCAAAAACAATGTGGTCACTCTTTCTGTTTGCAACTGCTTCTCTCTCTATTGAATGAAGTCTGTTGACTCAGGTCTTTGTGGGTATATCAGAGACAGTCAGTCTTTGATACATTTAATTACCTACTTCACATAGGATTTAGTTTAGTTACCACGGGAAGGAAGTTACGTAATTTTAGAGTTCAGTGACAGCCTCTACTAGGGAGCTGTCACTTAGCTTCCAGTGCCACTTCCTTAAACTTATGGGTGTGACTAAGTTTACCTCGAGCCTCTATGATTGGTCAGGTCATATGGAGTCACAGCTAGTTAATTTAGGTGACCAATCATAGATGCCTTCCCAAAGGAATTTAAGACAGGAACTTTAGTTAGAGAAGTTTATTAAGGGAGATCAGAGATAGACTTCAGGGAGATCAGACCTAATATCTTAGAGGTGAAACCTTTTATTAAAATTTGTATATCCGTCCTTGTTTGAAGCCATCTCCAATGATTGAGAGAAATAAAACAATATAACCATATGAACTGCAAGAAAACTAGTGTCTTTACTTATTTGCCGGAGAAGCTCGACCCAACACAACACTAACCTGCAAAGACGTACCGTAGATTCCCTTATAAACGCTCCCCCTGTGATAAACGCCCCCTGTAAACTTTTAACAACTTATTTTGTGAATAAAAGTTTACCTTTCATGCATTTGCACGAGCGGTGTATCATTTGTGCACATGAAAGGCTCAACCCCGGCAATACCACGCTAACAGATGCATGTACAGTTGAAGCCATCACGTAGAACAACCTATGGCCCCACCATACGCACAGATATATATA
>WURT03184621.1:0-10166 GCA_009936505.3 Holothuria glaberrima | reverse complement strand
CGGAGGATACAACTGTACCTGCGAGGAGGGATGGGAAGGTGAAAACTGTCAGACAGGTATGATAAACTCTACAAACATTCAATTCAAATTATCAACGTTTATATAAAACAGTTGCGTAATAATACTGGTAGAAAGGTTACCTTAACATATTGTGGTCTCAAACAAATAACAATAACTAATATAACAATTTTAATATTTCAAACCTGCATGAGACAAATCAAAAGTCTAATGATCTTGTTTGTCGTTCTTGATAGATATCAACGAATGTAAATTTATTCCTTGTCAAAACAATGGTGTTTGTACCAATTTCAACGGAGGATACAACTGTACCTGCGAGGAGGGATGGGAAGGTGAAAATTGTCAAACAGGTTTGAAAATAACTTTTTATCAAACAATTAACGGTAAAATCTAATCACGAAACCCTACTCCTATATTAGAGGGCTTGGATAATAGAAATTTGTGTTTATCAAACCACAGAACCTATCTTTGCACTGTATTGTAAAGAACGTTTAGTACATTTACTACCGTAACTTAAAAAAGAAAACAATAAAATACAAGAAGAATGAACTACTCAGCCGAAAATTATATCAATTTTTTTTTCAGTACTGTTATTATACATTTGTATTTATCTCTTATATCATTGTCCTGTTATGTAGAATTGTTGCATGAATTTATACATATTGATACCTCACTTTTCAATTAAGAGATTAGCGTGTGAAAATATTAATTAGAAATATGTTCCATTACTTGTAACACGATAGACATCAACGAATGCCTTTTTTTTCGATTCCCTGTCGAAACAATGGCAATTGTCCCAATCATAACGGAGGATACAATTGTACATGCAAGGGGGGATAGGGGGAGGAAAAACTGTCAGGGGGTAAGTAAAACTCCACAAAAGTCTATCCACAATAATCAACGTTTATGTAAACTGTACCTGTCAATAGGAATGGGAAAATGATAGCTATCAGACAGCTTTTTAACAAATGTTCAAAATTTCAAAATCAATTAATCGACGTTTTTGTCCAAGCTCTAAAAACCGTATTCGTATATTAAAAAGGTAAGCCATTATTGCACGATATCTCTATATCTCTAGGTAGGAAGCATGGGTGTTTTTCATACTTATCATGTGGATGCGTTATTGTCAAAAGATAAACCCTATTGATTCTGATAAAGGTCAAAAGTTATCATCATCATCAGTGTCGATGTTGTTGGCCATTGGCCATTTCATCGCTCTTGAAAAGTTAGTTCAGATCACTGTATTAACAATAGTGCAACAAGGGTCAACAAAGTTAATAAAAGTCAGTATAATCAAACACTCCCGGTCTATTTTTCCAATAATTAGCCAGTCTGGCCTTAAAAATGTTGATAGAAGGTGCACTATTAACATGCTCTGGCAATGAATTCCAAGAGTCTATAGACCGTTGCGTAAAAAAAAAAAAAAAAAAAAAACAAATACGAAATTCTTAAAAACTGCTCGTGAACACGATATTTCAAGATAGCAAGATAGACAATCTTCATACTTGGTGTATAATTGTATCATATTAAGAGAGGGAACTCTAGTGTTTTCAGTGGAGGTCAAAGGTCATTTGTGGTCATCAGAGGTAAAAAACCGAAAACCTTGAAAAAACACGATATTTTAAGACAGGAATGATAGATCCTTTTCATACTTGGTATAGAGATGTATTACTTTAAGAGAGAGGGAACCCTTTGAGCTTGTTGAAGGTCGAAGGTCATATGAGGTCATCAGAGGTACAACTACGACCAGAAAGCCTAAAGGCTTAGTGATTCTTTGCCAAAAGGGGGATGCTTTGTTACACAGAGATTCATCCCTCAAATTTATACATCTTGACTAAATAATTTTTGCAATACATTCACAATTTGACTCCTGCTGACCTCACATGATCTTTGAACCCCACCAAAATTTGAATAACGAACAAAATTGAAAAAGGTCTTAGAAGAGATTTGTCTAAGCTTCCTCCCTTGTAATAGCATATGTACAAAGTTCAGTTTTTGACCTCTGGTGACCTCAAATGACTGGTGACCTCCACCAAAAACAAAAGCATTCCTCCTCTCAACATGACAAATCTATATACTAAGAATGAATAGCTTCTGGTGTTTCCCATCTTCATATATCATGTTAATAAGGTTTTAAGTTTTTGACCTCTGGTGACCTCAAATGACCTTTGACCTCCACCAAAAACAATAAGGCTCTTCCTCTCAACATGACAAATCTATATACCAAATATGAAATGTGCTACCTTGCTACCTTGAGATATTGTGTTTAAAAGCCATTTACAAGGTCTTTGAAGTTTAACCTCTGGTGACCTCAGATGATCTTTGAAGCATTCTTCCTCCCAACATAACAAATCTATATACAAAATATGAAAACTGTCGGTCATTGCGATCTTGAAATATCGTGTTAACAAGGTTTTTGGCTTTTGAACGCTCATGACCTCAAATGACCTTTGACCTCTACCAAAAACAACAGGATTCTTCCTCTCAACATGGCAAATCTATATACCATATTTGAAGAGTGTTGGTCATTGTTATCTTGAGATATCATGTTTACAAGCCATTTACAAGGTTTTTGCATTTTAACCTGCAGTGACCTCAAATGACCTTTGACCTACACAAAAACAATAGGTTTTTCCTCTTAACAAGACAAATCTTTGTACCAAACATGAAATGTGTCGGTTCATTGCTATCTCGAGATATCATGTTTACAAGCCATTTACGAGGTTTTTGCAGATTAACCTACGGTGACACTAAATGACCTTTGACCTCCACCAAAAACAATAGGGTTTTTCCTTTCAACATGACAAATCCATATACCAAATATGAAAAGTGTCGGTCATTGCTATCTCGAGAATCGTGTTTACAAGGTTTTCGGTTTTTGACCTTTGGTGACCTCAGATGACCTTTAACCTCACCAAAAATAATAGGGTTCTTCCTCTTAACATGACAAATCTATATACCAAATATGGAAACTGTCGGTCATTGCTAACTTGAGATATCGTGTTTAGAAGCTAGGCGTCACATACACACACATACACACACACACGACATCACCATCGCATAGATTCCTTGCCTCCCTCGGCAAGGCATCAAAAACCTCCCTGCCTAAACTAAACTAAATAGACAATGGACTTTACCTACGAATTGTGAAATGAATGTTTATGACTGTGATAGTATGAATAATTTCATGAGTTGAAAGACTGAACGTTCTATTTCAAATTCATACTATCACACGAATGGAAAACATCCATTATTTGTTTTTGTATAACACCTAATTACTTCCTAACTAGGCCAGATTTTGGTCAAGTTTTGATACAGGGAGCGGAGAGGGCGAAACACCGTGTGTTATTCTAGACTAACCCATGATGGATAGCACAAGACCGTGTGATAGTCTCAACAAGGAATAACTAAGCCTGTTGACTTTTTGGTTATGTTTAAAGGTTTATTGTCTGAAAGTTGACTTAGTCTCCTTCTTCAATGCCGACTCACTGAGTCTGTTAAAAGTTTTGTGGTCATGAATGTCAAATGTTGGCAGGGGCGTAGCCTGCGGAGGAGGGCCAGTAGGCCTAAACTTCTCCCCTTAGAATTTCAAACTCAAAATAAAAAATGGCTTTCTTGAAAAAATAGTACTGAAAATGCTAAATAGACCGTTGTTTTGATGATATTTTAAGACCATCGAGACTTGGGCATTCGCATGTAAAGCAGCACCACAGCGTATGAGGGTTAAACGGGCCATCTTCTCGAGATTTCTAAACCCAAAGTGAAAAAATACTGAAGATGCTAAAAAGTCCATTGGTCTGATGATGTTTTCAAAGCCTTCAGACAGGGGTGGTGCCAGGATTTGCCCGACGGAGGGAGCAGTCTCACCGACGGAGAGCAGCGACCCGAAGCCCCAATGCCGTCGAGGGGTTGGTAATGGGGGATTTGAAGAAAACATGTGTTCTATACCATGCTATTGCGGGGCATATACTGCATAAAATTTGTATATATACTAGAGAAAATAGTTCCACTCTAATTTCATGTATTAAGGAATCTAAACTGGAAAAAGCGCGGGAAGCGCCCGTAAATCTTTTGGGTAGGCCTACACCAAAAAGAATCTGTACTTATTTAAAGGTTATGTAGGTAAATTGTTCGGGCAGTTGGGCCCTACCAGGCATGACTTTCAGTATCCTTCCCTCCTCGAGTCACTAGCCCTACCGCACGACAGACACGAGAGAACATTAAGAGATTCCCGACATTAACATATATCCATGTATTCTATGTATTAAGTTGCTTGAAAAGATGGAAAAGGTTTGTACTATATTTAGCTATTAATAATAGAAATGAGGAAGAGTAAGCAAAGGGTACTGAAAATGCCGGGTTTTGTCGCAGAAATGACCCTTTTGAAAGCCAAAATAAGTAAACCGACCATGGTGGCAACAGAATTTTCCCGACAGAGGGCCGGACCATGCCAACGACCCTAAGTTCCGACTTCCCCTATGTCGAGGGGGTGGTGAGAATGGGATATGAAGGAGCCTAACTATCCCATGCCATTGCAGGGCATATTTTGCACAATATCACTTAATACTTCAAGAGCCGAGTTGCGCACTGATAGTGTTCTTTTGAGCCTGAATGGTGAAAATTTTTGGTAGGCTTACACATAAACATATGTAATCATTAAGAACAAAAAGAAAAAATAAAAGCTGTAGGTGTTGTAGGCCGTGTCGAGGATAACATACATTGTGTCGAAACCACCTGGAATCCCCGATGAAATAGCCAAACTTTACTCCGTAAGTCGCTCACCATCTGGCCCTACTGCATGACATACACTAGAGAACAGCAAATAGGCTTTGCAATATGGGATGGAATTTACAACCTCTACATAACCTGTGTACTCTGCCTGCACGTTACTTGGTAAGGTTGACAGGACTTATGCTAAGTGGAATGGAACTAGTGAAGAACTGGAGTGAGTAGCGCGCCGAAAATTTTGGGTTTTTATAAGAGAAGTTGTCTCTATTAGAGAAATTGTCCTCTTGAGAGCAAAACAGGTTAACCGACGGGGAGACTAGTTGCCGTCGGGGACTGCATACTTTATCGTATCGACTAAGACTCTCCGACGAAACTTTTAAAGTTCCCCTGCCCCCTCTGGCGCTAACCCTGCCTTCAGAACCTGGGAATTGCATAAAAAGGTTCCCTTTACCAAATTTACCCTGGGCGGTCTCAGACTCACCGCAGAGGGCTCTTATGCAGGTAACTCGCACTGCTAAAGATTCGACTTGTCTCAGTCAACATTCAATAAAAGTTCCAAATACTCACAGTGACTCGAGTCTCGGAACTTAGAAATTCGACTTGTCTCGAGTCTCTCTACCCACAGAGACTCGAATTGACTCGAGTCTTTGTGTTTGTGTTTAAAGTCACACTCGACAGAAAACTCGCGTCTGAAAACAAAACCTACAATTTGCTTGACCTCTGCAAAACGCCGCTCCGATCCTTACGTACAGGTATAGGCCTATTCTGCATTGAGGATCCCTACTGTACGGAATACATTTGCGAAGAAAGCATAGAGCAGGATTTAAGAAAGAAAAGGCGGGCTTTCCGAAACAGCTGTGCTCGCATGTCGACTATCGTAACCAATTTACTACTAGGCCTATTGTCGCCTGTTACGTTCACAAGCGTGTTCACAGCTACATTTAAAATGTTTCACCTTCATGTCCATAAGTAGGATTTTTGAAGAGAGGGTTCGAATAGACCGCGTCACATAGTTTTTGAAAAAGTTTTCAAAAAAATTATCCCCTGTAAATAAATGCCCTTAGATGCGGAGTGTAAAACGTGACGATGCGGGCGAACGGAGCCAAAATAATGAACTAAAGCATGCCACTTTTCATTCCAAAAGTTACATCCAGACTCTGCACAGAAACTCTTTCAATTTACAAACAAAATATTCTACAAACGAGGCAATGCTGAATTAATCTACTCAATCTTCGAGAAGTTTCGGTCGCCTCCCTGACGGACTCAAATCGCCAGTTGGCGCCCTTTTGGGGGTTTTCCCATACTTTGCTCTTGCACCATAATTGGCACTGCTTCCAAATGACAAGATTTAATAGTGTTGTTTTAGGCCCAGAAAACAAAATGCCCAAACAGCGGCCATTATTTGTATTATCTGTACTATATTTGGTGAGTTAGTTAGTTAGATGAGGTTTAACGGCCCAGTTTACAACCGATTGGTTCAAGTCGAGCCGGCCACGGCCTTTTTTCCAGTTGTGGCCCACTGGCTTGTTTTCTACATTTGGTGAGAAGGGTCATCTTCTGTTATAGTAGGTAGGTTTAGCCCAAACTTGTCCACAAGCTATGTACGTAAACACTAATGTATGGTGGAGCTTTGCTTTATAGTTCATTGCTTCCAAACCAGGCGAGATAATAAGCTTTCAAAATGCACGGAGTGACCTCGCAGTAACATGAAAGATGTTGCGGGCGCTGTACTTTTGTGATTCTCAAATGCCAGAAAATCACATCTAATAAAGTTTACGTTCATTTTTCATGAAAAAGGTAGTATAGATAGAGGGTCAGGTAGACCTTTCGTCTTGGCCATTTCCTACAATGTAGGCTACTTAATTACTGGCTATTACAAAGCAGTCACATAATGATATACATAATGATGTACAATGTCATGAAAACTTATGGTTCTTTGTGTTGTTACTTGATTTCCAGATGTCAAAAATGTAAATTTAACAGTGATTTTTTCCAAAATTTTGATCCCCCTATCGTCATTCTTCTCGCCCGACATCGTTGTCTTTCCCACTACCTGTCAGGACTTCAGGTAGCTGGGGCCAGACCTGGCATGTTTATCAATGACGATGGATGAATGATTGTACTTGCGAGCTTGGGAAGAATTACATTTATCAGACCAGTCAAAGAGCTCTTTTTGTCACAAATTCTGTTTTTGTGCGTTTCCCAAGATTGATTTGTTTTTACTAATTTTGTTGGTTTTACTTTAATATTGCTAGACTCTCATTTTTAATTTAACCACTGTTTCCCTTTCCGTCAGAAGGCGGCAATTTTTCAGATGATTCAGAAAATTTCTGGATTTTACGTGAGTATCCGTTTCTTAGCTCTAAATTTAAATGTTTCTCAATAAGATTTTACTTTTGTCAGTAAAGTGATTTTAACAGTACTGGTAGCATGAAAATTCTACTCTTTTTGGGGAAAAATATACTTACAACACAGACTATGCTAAGGAATTTCTACTTTATTTTCACCCTTTTGCCCTTGCAGCAACTGTCGGTGCTCTAGTGGTGGCGCTTGTCTTACTAGCTCTTGTCCTCATTGTTTCGATACTTCTATGTGTTCCATCAAAAGAAAGGTGAGCGAAAGGAAAAATTATCCTACTATAATCTATAACACACTCGCTTCCCTTGAAGATGACAGATAATCGCCCTTTTTAGTAGATTACAAACAAAATCGTGTTAAGTAGATTATATTACAAAAAGGTTTAGAGAAATTATGATAGATACAGTCTTAACTATATACAGGACAATGATTGTTTGTTAATATTACCATTAGACTACATTACAAATAGAGGGAGTCATTCGAAATTCATCTTAGCGAATCTGTGTGTGGCGAGGGCTGTTCAGTTAGGTCGAAGTGTCTCTTCTGGGGAACTAGCTCCTTCGGGGAGCAGAACTCCTTCGAGTATAACGTTTAATTTCCGCCCTTCGGCATCATCCAGTTGAAGAGACCATGGAATGAGTAGTAATGATAATCCAAACATATGATACATGGCAGGTAACGAATGAATTGTTGTCCTGGTCTCATCATCTAGGGAGGGCTTCCTGGAGAGGACACCATCTGATAAAGAATCTGTCATCACTTCGGCATCGAATGAAAAGACGGTTACCAGAGAGTTTCCTCCTTGGAAATACCTACCTAGGGTATCATCCCCATCTATCAGATTGAATGGATATCTACCTAAAGAGAGGCACAGTGATGAAGACGTCATCACATCAATTGTGTCAAAGGAAATCGCGACAACAGATGAGCACAGACCAACATATCTAAAGACAGGCAGATTAGAATCAAATAGTGATGGGAGCCTCACAGATCGATTCAAAAACGAAATTTCACTCGGTGAACTTAAACTTGCTGTTTACGCTAATACTTCTACACTCTATGAACGAGAAGTTGGGGAAGAGTCAAGAGCTAGGTTGTTTTCAGCAACAAATACCGCTTTATCTGACAACGAATAACCTTGTAGGTCTGATGCATAGAAGAAGACGAAAAATTAGGCTTTCACCGTGTTTTCAGACTAGCGCCAAATGACGCTTAGTCTAAATGAAATTATGGTTCGTTCATATACAAAAGGATCAATCAATCGCTTCTCCAAACTTACAGCAAAAGTCTCTCTAATATAGTATAGTATTTAAGATTACATACAAAGGTATAGTGCTAGTATTATTTTCAGAAATAAGTAAAGATACTCTATCCAGGAGTGAAGATTTCACACTAGTAGTTTCTTAGCACTTTATATAAAAATTCGTTTGCAAATCTTTCAAACTGTTTAAAATTCTTTGTTTTCTGTATTATACATATTATACATACACACTGCCTCATTGCATATTCTCATTTCACTCTATTAAAGGAAGTACATACGTTAACTCTAGTACTATGCTAACTGATGTATCGTTAGAAAAGCAGTTAGCAGCAAAGCTATGCAACTACGGTTGATTGTTCAGTGCTTTGAAGATCAAATTTTTTTAATACGATAAGGGTTATATCATTTGCCAGAATGTTTGCTTATGGTTAGTACATTGCTTTTTCGTAGAGTCAGAGTAGTTTGTACATGACCAATATCCTTTTGAAATTTATTAATGTTCTAGTAAATAAACCTATTTTAAAACTATTATCAAACTTGTCATTGATTAATGTAAAGTTTGAAAAATAAATAGCAACTAATGGACCTTATGTATATATGTCACTGAACAGAAAGTGTGCCTCCCAATGGAGGCAAGCGCCTGTTATTTAAGGAATAAATCGCATTTGGCGGACCATTATTGGAGAATAAACCGTCGAGACTCCAAATGGCAAAACAACGGAGGGGGCGAATCCGAGTCCGTAATTTTGCTAAATTTGGAGTCGAGGCGGTTTATGAGACAATAATAGTCCGACAAATGTGGTTTATTCCTATTCTACCACCAAAAATTTGATCGTGTGATGTGCAATAACAGGTCAGTGTTTAACCAATCAGAATGCAGGATTCCCAATAACGGATGGCTAGAGGTGGTAGAATACAACTTACACCAACAAGCGTAGACAGATGATTCGTGTATCTGTCCGATACGCGCTTGAGTCTACTAAACGGAAGTCTATGCGTGTTGTGTGCAGTGTGCTCAATGTTTTCCAGCCAAACTTACGTCGCGTGACGCCAATGCATAAGGTATGGAAAACATACGGAAGCAACCCATGGAGTACCTTTCTCATTTGCCCCGGTAGGTACAATGATTTTACATTTACAAATAGGCTATGTATGGACCTATCACATATCAAAACGTTCATGCATCCGTGTGAATTTATACTATCTCATTAACTATGGGCTGTTTTGAATACATTCGGGCCCCTGTCAAAGCGATGTACTGCACAGCTGCACTACACCTCGAAGCCCATATTCCAGTTCTAACTGTTGAACTCCTTTTCCAGAGTTAGATACCGAGTTCCTACGGACTGCTTCAACATCACGGCAAACTCGTAGCCGGGCCAGCTGACCGGCCGAGCTCTCGCGCTTTAACCTAAAAGGTGAGTAAGAGTTTCCCGTGTGCTTGATGAGAAGATGTGTAGAGTCACCGATGTCCCGATCTATCCCGAGTTTAGCACGAGCAAGAGTAACGAATACCGTAGCCTTCGAGACAAGCGCAAAAACCGAAGTAAGACGGGTGTCTACAAAACTAAGACCTAAGACCCCACCAACTATCAAACTAAGACCTGAGACCCCGCCAACTATAAAACTAAGACCCTACCAACTATAAAACTAAGACCCCACTAACTACAAAACTAAGACCCCACCGACTACAAAACTAAAACCTAAGACCCTACCAACTACAGAAACTAAGACCTAAGACCCCACCAACTATAAAACTAAGACCCCACCAACTACAAAACTAAGACCTAAGACCCCACCA
>WURT03184610.1:0-10166 GCA_009936505.3 Holothuria glaberrima | reverse complement strand
ATGTATTGGCTTAAGACATCTGCTTAATATGAAACATTCACTTATAAGATCATGATAGATTACCTGACTGCTATCTTTTACCATTAGTTCAAATTTCTTCTTGAATAAGAACAGCACATAATGTACAAAGAAGACAAACTCACGCACTGATTTCTTTCTACAAATCTTTTGTAACACGCAAATTTTTAAAGCTAGTCCAAAAACTATTTCATTATTAATACATCATATCTAGAGAGACCCGATCCGTAGAATGGTATTCTCAGGACAGTTACAAGTAAGTTATCGTAAGTTTTTTTCATTGTAAGATAGATTAATCCAATTCAATGCAAAATTCATTTTCCAAATAACAGCGTTATACTAAGGACACTGAAAATGAAGCCGTTAGCAAGGTAGTGAACAACAAGCAGAAATTAGATAAAATAGTGTTATGTACCTTAAATTTAATTTGGTAAAGGTTAAGCCTATACATTTAAAAAGAAATTTGTTAAAAATACAAATCTGTTGCGTAAGCCGGGTGCTTTGGTAGGGGGTGGAGGGTAAAACCCTTCACTTTTGAAACATTTTTGAATAATTTCTTGTTCTTAGATCCATCTGGTGTTGTGTTTTTCATCCTTTGACGATACGTTTTCATGTTTACCGCTCTGCATCGTTAATCCCAGGTCGACTGTTAGTCGGAGTAAGGCTAAAATTTAATAAGTCATGTATTGTGATGTTTGTGGTTTGTTTAGTGCCATAGGCGTACGAGGCGGGGGACAGGGGGGCAGAGTGCCCCCCAAAAATTTTCTGAGGTCGAAAATTCGGGCAAAAAATGACCAAAATTCTGGCACAGAGTAGGTGAAATTTCGGCAGAGATGAAGAAAAAGTGAAAAGATTGCCCAAATTTCTACTGAGTTTCCGAAGTTTTGATCGAATTACCGAAAGAAGTGCAAAAATTTTCGTGCGCTTCGCGCGCATGTAGTTATTTGCAAGTATCACCTCTATCAGACTTTCGAAAAGGGTCTGACATGCACAGTCCTAATCACTTCCATATCAAAATTTCATAAGATATGAGTAAACTTGCTAATGGTAGGCCTATATGCAGTCTAACAATTTACTGTTCACTTACTTCGCGCAGTGTGGTTCTGATTTACCCCAAGAACTGAGTAAACAATTCACTTAAACAAGCAAGATGAAAAGATTTCCTAAAAAAGTAGAAATTCTTGGAAATGTAGCACCATTTTGCATCTAGCCCACCTTACGTGAGCAAAAATTTTCTAAAGGGGAGGGGGACACCCCTCCCCCAGAGCGGAGGTTCGCATATGGTGAAAATTCCCCCTCCCCCGTCTTTGCAGATGGATCCAATTCCTTGACTTTGGGCAACTTTGGGAGATTCGGGCAAAATTTTTCTGCCCCCCAAAAAATTGAAGAGTCCCGTACGCCTATGTTTGGTGCCCACCAAAATGTCATTTGAAGAAGGTTAAATGCATTAATCTAATGCCTACGGAGCTTCTGGGAGCTTCTCCCCGGCCTGAACCCCACCGGGTCGTTGTCCCCTATACGTTACAATGGGCCCTAGTCTTGCCCGTCCGGCGGAAGTGTATTACTTACTTCATCTGCACCAACACTGGCTGCACCTTATAGAGTATTTACGCCAAAGGAGGAGTAAATATTCAGCACTTGCTATGAAGGTAACCCTAACTGGGGCCCGCTGTGAGGAGAAGCGCCCCTTCAGCGCCGTTTTATCATTTTAACACAAATACGACACTGGATACGATTTTACTCTCTTTTTTGGCGTAGGGCATTGAGGTACTACAGCCAGCATAATGAAATGTAATAGAACTGCGTGTGCACTTCTGTCGTTGAGGAGGAGACTCAAGTCTTAGAAAACATATCATAAGTGGTGGGTTCACAGCGTACTGCAAAAGCGTGGCACTGAAGTGTTATCCCCTCTGGTCCCATTATACTGCCCCAGACATTAGCAATCTTGACGGCATCCTTATGTTCATTACTTCTGACGTCATACAGACAAGATTTTTCCTGCACTTAAGTAGGCAACTTCTCGAGAAGTGTGTCTGTTATCTTCATTTTGTGATCACAAGCACGTGTGCCTTGGAAAATCCCCAGAAAACGAAACGTCATACGGTGGAATTTGACGTACGTCAATCCGCAAAATACGGATCGGCTAGCGATTAAATCGGAGACGTAAGACCGATGAAGACAGGTGACGGGTGACGGGTGACGGACTACGGACATATGGAAATGGTACAGTTATTTTAGGATGGTGGTGAATTTTGCGGATCTCGGATGACGGATCAAAAAACGGATACATGGAAAGCTAGCTTAAGGAGGCGAATAAGAAGTCCCTAAGACAGTCTAGCCCTAGCTGTAGTTTAGGATTGCCAAAAAATGCATTTAGTGTTCATCGTTTCCAAGGAGCTTATTCAAATATACGGATTACTGATTTACTTTTTATCGAATCTGAGTCTTTCTCTTTTCTTTCTGTCAGGAAACAATTACACCTTTCTCCATTGACTTATCATTCTAAAAGAATCATGGCAAAAGAAGCACTCCCGTTCTGCTCTTCCTGATTGCAAAAGGCAAGTGTCTTAATCAGTGGCGTAGCCAGCGGGGGCAGGGGTGGGATCCCCCCAGTTGAAACTCTCGCCCCCACCTCCCCCCCCAAATGAAATTACAGACCGAGAAAAAATATTTTAATAGACGCCAAATATGTATGTCTACAGGCTACATAATGATGTCTATTGCGATTTTGTCAGTCCTAGAAATATACTGTACGACTAGAATCCGATTATGAGCAAGTTTACACAGGGCTCTTATCTGCTGAGTACGTCCAACTCCAGTATATGTAGCCCAAGAATGGCAATACCAAACTGATGGTCTGAGCTCTGTCTCCCTCGAGTCGAATTTATCAACTTCCGTTTATATCCACCCTGACACCCTGACGAATTGACTTTGTTTGTGAAAGTCATTGAGTGTTTTCGGTCTACTTTTGGGCCAAAAATCCAAGAAGCTCCAAAAAGTGGGGAGAATTTCGAAATGGGGGCTGAACATATTCTTGCTTAGAACACTCGGGAAGTGCCGTTTCCCGCCATCTGGGAGTTTGTAAAGCCGAAAATTTATGGTAAGCTCCTCGCCAACTGATGGTGGCGCTCCGAAAGAAACATATATTAACATTTTTCATAGACTGATTTTTTTTTTTGCATTAAATGAGACACCGCAGACATGAGATCCATATTTCAAGGCTGGGTACATGCAGCTTAAATCACTCGGGAAGTGCCGTTTCCGGCCATCTGAGGGGTTTGTAAAGCCAAAAATTTTCTTGTACGCTCCGCGCCAACCGGTGGTGGCGCTCCGCTAAGATAGTCCTATAGTATCAGCTAAGTCTGCCCCACCAGTCATACCCTTTGCGCCCCCCTCTGCCCCCAGATTGAAAAGTCTGGCTACGCCACTGACTCATGGGCTCATTTGACTGGCTTTTTAGAAGGTAAAACATGCCTCTGCAAAACTTTCGTATTTGCAGTAACTAAAACACAGAGCCTGTTATACATTTTGGGGTGATTCATATTTTCAAGAGATTCCCCCCTAAAACTAAAACTTTAATTATGACCCCAGACGAAGAGCCTATCAGTAGATTGATCCACCAATTGGTCAATGTTTGATTGACAGCAGATAGACCAACAATTCGATCAATCGATTACTAGACATTTCTCGATCAATCAATCGATTGATTTACCAAATGTTTCGACGAGCAGATAGATCAAAAAGCGCATGAAAATGTGAAATGTGAAATTTTAGTTTCTCAAACATGATTCACTGATTAACGCTTAGTGGTAAAGCTATTGGATATGGGAGAGGGTCACACCTTTACAGCGACAAATTACATCTAAATAATTATACATTATCTTATGGTCGATTCATTGAACCATTAAATAAAGGTGTATGACACGGCAGGGGAGGGGAGGGGATGCAATTTTCGATTCAACAATATCTAGCTAAGAAACGTGCTTACAATTTCGGACAAAAGTGATTACCTACAGTTAAATTTGGTCCCATACTCTTAGGCGCTTAGTTGTGAGCGTACATTGCTAGTGGAAACTGTACCTTCGTACAAGAGCCGACAGGAGCGGAACGGGAGAAAGTGAGGGTAAGGTAAAAGACCGCGACTGGGGGAATTCCTTTATGCCATTCTTTTGGCGGCGCTTCTGCCTTATAGTCCACCTCCCCCAGTGAAAAATCATCTAAAGCATTACACCTCTTCACACAATGAATGACGAGTTTTTAGAGGTCAATAATATCTGGGAAAGTCTCTTAGTGACAAATATAAACCTTATGCAATCACTTCTCTTCAAAGTAATGCTAGAGGACAAACAATGAAGCTAGCTAGGAAAAGTGCATTACTGCACGCATAGTACGCACAACGTAGCTTTCGTACGCACGCGAACGTAGACAGAGGCGCGTCTGACCGGTACGAAAATTAGCTGTCTGCATCTATGTTCGTGTAAGTCGATAGTTTATGTGCTATAGAGCGCCTCAGCACCTTCAGCGCTAACGCGTTATATCATGTGCGTCACTGGGTAAGTTGTTATGCTACGTGCTTACCTCATCCGAGGGCGCACTTTCTGTTCTGTGACGTCATATCCATAAGGCATATGCACAGAGACATGATATTATAAATAAGATACACGCACTTAGAATTTGTATAGGTAAAAACCAAGGCAGGTCTATTTTCATTCCGGTTAAAAAATGTGTTGGCTCACCTGTCTGTCAGGTATCGGTTCTCTAATAGATTTCCACCAGTCCAAGAGAAAGTTGTTTTCATCCTCAGATTCAACGGTAGCTAGATGTGCTGTGAGACAAGGACACGTACTTTCCAACGGGACCAACGAGGCGCAAAAGTTTTCGGAGTCGTCAAAGTTGAGCCGAGGTTGATTGTAAAACCTGTTTAGGAAATGATTCATGAACAAACGTGAGCGATATTGTCTCACGCCCAACATATACTGCACAGACTAGATGAGACGTGTTGTACCAAACCTTTCATAAGAAATGTGAATACTTGAGAGTGTGTGTGATTGTTTGACTGTCAGACTGAGGACCTTAACAATGGATTCCTAGGTCCTCTAAAGGGAATCCAATAGATTTCTCAAGTCCTCGTAGGTTTCATAAGATAAACAATAGGAAGTTTGTTGTTAAAGTTAGGGTGAAGGAAGGAAAACCACAATAGTGATAACAATAAGGTCCTCTGTAACTGTGTGAAAAAAAAACTTGTGTGCGCATGTGTGGGTGTGTGTGAGTTTGTTAGGTGGGTATCGATGTGTGTGTGTGATGCAAAACCTTGTGTGTCACAAACTCCTTTTAAAGCGTACTTTTTTATCAAGTTCAATTAGTGAGTAGGGTGACCATGTGATCTTTTGTATGTATGAGTTTGACGTCAAAGGTAGAAGGTCACATAACCTAAAAATTAACTTTCTGCCATTATTTGCCGATAAGCTTTTCGGAAAGGTTACTTAATCACACGTTTTATAGATAATTCTGTGAAATAGTACGTTTTTGATCCTAAGGGTCAAGGTCAAGGTCAGGGCTAGAGGTCAGCATTTTTCACCCTTCAAAAGATGTGATCAGTTATATATATATATATATATATGGGTCATGGGTCCCCAAAATGGCTACGCTGTTTTGGCTATGGCCTACATCGATAAGATTACCACCACAAAAGGTCATTCTCTCCTTACAACTTATGGAGGTACAGGTGAATACTAAAACATGCGCAGCCTAACGTACCTAGAACAAAACGATGTAACATCTGTCTTTAGGAAAAAAATACTACATCATATCTTTCAACAAATCTACTACTGTTAATTCAAGATCTGAGCTCGTTTCCACCTGTAGACACAAGAAAAAGTTTATGACTTTGTCGCTTTACATCTGAGTACATGCATGGTCAGCCGGTCAGTCTTCTCGGCTTTTTGGCTAGGATCATGTTTAGTATCTGTTCTTTTCAGCCAGTCAAGGACAGCACCACGCATGACAGACCGTTGATGTAGAGGTTTGAGTGTTGAGAGGTTGGTCAGTTTAGTTTGCGTCCTATCGGGACGTAGCTCCTAAAGGGAGCAGAACTCCTCCGAGAGTAATCATTTGGTTTCATCCCATGGCTCTTCGCCAGTGACTCGAAGGGAATTTTGAGTAAGAATAAAAAGTCTCTTCTCTCCGGATACGGATAAATGTAATCCCTCTATTGTCGTAATACAAATACTGTGGTACCGTCAAGAAAGCCGACTTTTTACTTGTCTGAAAGTATGCTACCTAGTTAGTTGTCGATGATATTTAGCTTATCCTTAATTGTATATATATATATATATATATATATATATATTCAGATTCAGATTCAGATTAATTTCGCATATATTCGGTTGTAGAATACAGAATTCCATATAATAACTAGAATAGAACATATACTGGACACTACAAAAAGACTACTTGTTTATCAAAGCTAGTGACCATGGAAAACAAAAAACAAAATGAAAACAACTGAAAGTAAACTAAAAACTATATATATATATATATATTAATATATATATATACAGATAGACAGACAGACTGACAGACAGACAGATAGACAGACAGACTGACAGATAGACTGACAGACAGACTGACAGACAGACAGACAGACAGACAGACAGACAGACAGACAGACAGACAGATAGATAGATAGATAGATAGATAGATATAATGAAAGAGTCCACGTGTTGGGAAAATACAAATATAAGAATTTAAAAGGATATACTCCAACTTGACATCACGTGGTGCACGCTTGATGCTTTGATTCCCAACTGTATATATCTCCATACACCGAGGTGCAGAAATTTTTCGAAACCCTATATCTCTCTCTATATATACATATATATATATATGTGTGTGTGTGGTGTGTGTGTTACACACGATGTGTTTACAGTTTTTTGCAACTCTGAGTTTCACGTACTCTACATGGCGATCATCAGGCAAGCGACTGTAACAAACTCCTTGCACAGTTTAACACTATCAAAGCTATCGTTTTCGATAGCTTTTGTAGGATACGTTGAACTGTGCTAATATCAAACAACAAAACATCTATCAGGGAAAATTTTGCAGGCAAAATTACTAAAAGATTAACTGTTAATAGATCGGTGAAAATGCTTGTCATATTGAAAAACCGAAAGGCAAACTGCTAGTCATTTTAAAAGACAGCAGTTTCAAAGAATAATTCAAGTTATCTCTACATTGGAATACTGACCGTTCCAGAGTGACCTTACTTAGCACATCAGGATGTGTCTCAGACCGCAGTGCAAAATTAATGTGTAAAGTTTCCTCCGTATGATATCTGTAAAGACCTCTAAGTCTTTATAGCTACAGTTACGGCACTGCCCTCTAATAAGGTACTTGAATTCTCAGCATCTTACTTCTTGAACCATGACCCAAAGAGTTAATACTTTCCCTACGTACCGAGAATTCCCAGGTGGCCTTTAGCCAGTGTAAAAGGTAACGCACGTACCTTTAGCGAGACTTTCCTAGACCTACCCTCAGCCTCATCATTACCCCGTCGTGCTATCTCGTATTTCATTAAGGGCGTGGCAGACCTCTGCAAATATACTTAGAGAAGCCAAAGAGGTATGTTGAATTGTTACTTTTTTGCATTAACTGTACATGTAGACTGTAGATTTGGGGTAATTGCGGTGTAATTAAGCATATTCATGGGTAGCAAACGGACAAAAAAGGTAATTTATCTTTAAAGATGCGTGTAACCTTTCTAGGCGTAATTTTAGTATTCAGTTCATGTTATATAGCTTTTCTAGTTTGTTGAAAGTATATTTCGTAATTTTGTATTATCTTGATAGTCTATTTTTGTATAGACTCATTCACTGTTTACAAACAATGACGTCACTGCGTGTCGGTAAAAGAGTTTGTAAGGCGCGCTTACACTGTCGTCACAATGCAAAGTAGATTCCAATTCGTCTACTTTCTGCGTGCAATCGCACAAGCGTTTACACGGGCAACACCGAACATACACGCATTTCTTATTGCGCATGCTCTATGCCAACCAATGCCAACCAGTGACGTAACCGTGAACTCTCTAATTCTATGTATTTATTTATTTACACTTTGTGTATTTGTCGTGAGTTTATATTGTTGAATTTAGATGTTAACTGTCCTTTTTGTTTCACAGTTTCCATGGAGGTTACAGAATAAACTTCGTTGGCAAATAATCAACTGTCTGTGCCTCCTGTCGGGTCCTTTGGTAAACTAAATTAGAAATCTTGGCCTCACCGTCGATCTCCCTACAAACGGCTATAATATCCTTGCCCAATAGTGTTGACTTTATAATGGTGTTGACTTTTTGTAAAAGCCTCCCACAAAATGAGACGACAAGTTACCTTTTGGGCGTACTGACGAATTTTGAGGATTTTGAAAATTCCATTTTAACGAATTTACGTATGTTTCCATTTCACATAGGGACGAATATTCTCTCAGTTGGACATCCTTTAATTAATCGTTCACTTGATTTAAATTGTAGGAAATAAAATATATTCCAATGTCATTCCAATTTTGAAAGCTGCGATAAACAGATTTGGGTGAATATTGCATTCGTCACTACGCCAAAATGACCAAATGAGCATATACGTCACTTTTCCAATTTGCCTATTCCTGTGTTCGCTGGTGCGCCAAAAAAGGGACGAATTAATTTGAATTGTTTGTTTTCTTTTTCTTTTCCATAAGTTGAAAGAATGAAAGTGGGCTTTGGGGTAAAACCCAAAATGTGCGCCGACAAAAGGTTTCTTCGGAAAAAATGCCGGGGTAGAAGTGGGGTGTCATCAAATGACTGTACCTTGGTCAAACTTGTATAGACGGGCCAGTGATACCTGTCAATATTCTAGGAGCAAACCTTGGGCCCGCGATAGAGGTCCATAATGAAAACCACAGATTTCAAAAAATAAGGAAGCATAATGTAAATTAAGGCCATTGCCCTTGAGTCAGTTTTAGACCTCATACACAACCAAGATGGAATATCATCTCCTCCCAATCATTACGGCCTAACTAGACCCTGTATACAAAATATTAAAGACATTAATTTAAAAAGGAAGTCCGGCCTTCTGGTCTAGACGAGCAACGTACCTGTAACAATTTCTTCCCCACTTGGTCCAACCATCAGGACATGTCTTACATGTCCCGTGACTATAGCAGTGCCCGAACAATAAGCCAGCCAAGTTGATAATAACAAAAAAGGCAAGAAACTTCATTTTCTTCTGGAGTTGTCTGGCTGCTTTGAATAAAGCCTTCTTCAGTCCTGCAAATGTCGGCTACTCCGTTGGTGCTTTATTTAAATACTAGCTCAACGACCTTAACAAAAACTTCCTGCCTCAGTCGAGGAATTTTCACCTTTATCGTTGATTGGTTAAAAGACATGCGTCGTGTTGATTTCCCTTGTTCTCGTTAGATGAAGTAAGGGTATTCCAACTTTTTTAATATCTTTGCTAATACTGATAAGGTGGAAATGAAATCCTTACTCGCAAAGTTGGAAAAGATGTATCGAATATCGATACCCGTGTTTGCGTTTTAAATTTCATGGACATCAGACTTCATCTTTACTTCAAGGAATATTGTATCGATTTACTTATCTTGCAATGATTCATAACTCTCCAGATTAGGGTTGAAAGGATATTGATACTGACTTTTGTAAGCTCGACCTTTTGGTAATTCCATCGCTAAAAGGGAAAATGCAGTCCCCCCTCCTTCCCCATTTGAATAAGTGCACCCCGGTATCCTTAATCATGAATGTCTCTTTGTAATCACCTGCCAACTTTTTGTTAACAAACTGTTGAATCTATGCAGAACAATTCCTATTTTACGTTACATATTCGATGTCCACATTTTTAAAAATCATTGAAGATACTTCAAAGTGAAACAAGAGGAGATTTGAAAGATTTAGCTGATGTTTCAAAATAACTTTGGGGCAACTTCTCATTCCCTTCAAGACTAGATTTGCGACGACCTGAAAGAAAAAATTTATGGACCATATCTATGCTTATCGTTGGAGATTCCAGTGTTCATTTTGAGAACGAAAACTGTAGAGAAACCAATCAACTTAAAGTTTTACTGGATTCACTCGGCCTAATTCAGCATGTACGCACACCAACCCA
>WURT03184599.1:0-10167 GCA_009936505.3 Holothuria glaberrima | reverse complement strand
TTGTTGTTGTTGTTGTTGTTGTTGTTGTTGTTGTTGTTGTTGTTGTTGTTGGTGGTGGTGGTGGTGGTGGTGGTGGTTGTTGTTCATATTAAATGTACCCACGAAACTGGTCTTGTAGGCCTATTGCATAAAGTGTCCACATCTAAGTTCTTACTTATGATTGTAAATAGATTTTTCCCACATGAATCAATTTTTTTTCCGAGTTACAGTGGCTCAAAGAAATGTACATGGCCTTTGAACAATGCTTGCTGTAATTCTGATTCAAGAAACAATTAGTAATAAACTTACATACCACTTGCCAATTCGTATTTTCACTCAAAACACCCCACCCTTTTAAATTACCTTGCTTTTGTTTTTATTTGATTTTCCAGCAGATTTTCCTGTTGAATTATTTAGTAACTTGTCAATATACATTCCAGCTCTAGTCAGTTTTTTCATCATGTTCCAACTTTGAAGTTAAAAAAAAAATGCATTTTTTGTGTTGGAAGTGTTTTTGTGTACATTCCATGTTCAAATTGCATACTTGATGTATGTGTGTGTGTGTTTGTGGGGAGGGCACAGAGAGAAAGGTTTTCTGGTTGAGTATCAGTTGCACATAACCATAGGCGTACGGAGGTCAATTTTTCAAGGGGCGAGGTTAGTTTTTGCCCGAATATCGAATTTTGATACCAATTTGCCCGAATTTTTATTAACTTATGTAATGTAATTCATCAATCTTTTTTGCCCGAATTTCGAAGGCTATATGCCCCCTTGACCCCCGCCTCGTACGCGTATGCACATAACCAGTAGTCTCAACTTAAAAGAGTGTGTAAATGTAACCATTGGAAGGCAGGTTCATTGGAGATTGCACTGTACATTGCAGATTTATTTGTATGAAAATATTTTACAACTTTACAGCAGTATACTTGCATAATCAAAGTGACTTTTGTGCTATAAATTTACAAACTTTCACTTGTGAATGACATCTTTAGATCATAATATAGGGAACATGTTGAAAAAATTTTGTTTTTGATCTTGTTGAAATTTTTTTATCTCTTTGTTTTTATTTCGTATTTAAGGATCTGCCCTCTAGTCAGGTTTTCTTCTGAACTTTTACCACCTGGGGCAGTTTGACAGGCTTTTGAATATACTGTAAAAAAAACCTGTGAAATAGTTAAACACTTCTTTTACCCCCACTTTGTTAAAACGTTTATACTGTAAACATGCTTAACAACGAAATACTATCTGTTTATCAACTAAACGCTTTCTAATACAGTGTTGTTTAGCATCTAACCATGTGTATGAAGTGGGGCTAAAAGTGGGGGGTGGAAGTCACTTTTTTAGAGTGTAATATCCCAAGAAATCTGACCATGGGAAGTGAATGATCCACACTACTTTCTTTTGCTCCTGGTAGAGTAACAGTTACGTAAAACAAAGGCTTACTTTCTAAACAGATTGCCTTCAAACGCGATCTCGGTTTATTGCTATTGGTGCCAGTTTTTTTTTTTTTTTTTTGTTTTTTGTTTTTTTCATGCAAGACATATTTTAGACTAGCAAACTAATTTTTAGCTCTGTTTTTGCTGTCGTTTACGGTTACCAAATCTTTGATTTTTTTGGCCCTAAGTTAAATTGCTGGAATATTGTCAGTTTTGAACCTATTTCGCGGAAATTTAAAATGTTATAGAGGAAAAGATCTTAAAGATGAATTCATACGAGCAATATTCTATCGTCACTTTAAGTCAGGAGAGGCTTTATGAAAGTTTAAAAAAGACCACTCCTAAAGTTTTGCTAAAAACTTGTTGAAAGTTTGTCGACTCAGGCGACACGTATCCAGGGGAAAGTTGTCTCCTCCCTTGAGGTGAAGAAGAAAGCAAGTTGCTACCCTCTCTCATCGGTCGCCACCATCAGTGTTTGTCGAAATTGAAGTCACAAACCTCCCGCACCCTCCCCCGGATTAAATCTTACATGCTTAGGTGTGTGGTACTTTGATAAGTGATTAAGCAAGGTTACATTTAAGAAAAATTTTCACTGTCCCGTGGGGACCCAAAATGCTGAGTTTTTAGGCCCAGGTAAAACATGATTTTACCACTGCAGTGATGGCACCCAACTCCACATATGCCTGTGACTGTTGCCGTTGAACGTGTCACGTATCCTTCTCTCCAGAGTATTTGTGTTTAAGGATGTGCGTGTGTCAAGCCTTATATTAAGCGGACACAGACCGAGAGCCAAAGCTGACAAAATGTAGCTCTCGGTTGTATGATTTTCTGGCAGAACCGGGAGCAACTATTTCATGACCAGGAGTGGCCTTTAGCAATTCTTGATTTATACAATGTGTGATACGTTCAAAACAACGAAGGTTTAGCGGGCGCTAAAACAGAATATTGCCGACCCCTGGTTGTCTTATTTTTGAGCGGACCGGGAGCAAAACATAACGAACCGCGAGGTAAAGTCGCCCGGCGCCCGCTTAATATAAGCCTTGGCGAGAGTGTGTGTGTGTGCGTGTGTGTGTGTGTGTTAAACCAGAGAGCCAGGCTCTTGTATTGGAGGGGGTTGTTACTTCAGATTTACTGTTTGCTGGTTGGCTTGAAGGTGACTGATTTCTTTACTGAAACAAATTTTTATAAGGACAGCAAAATAGGTGCAATATTTAGGCAAATGTGCCTTTTATGATGCAAAATGGTATGCCTTAAAGGTCATAAGCAGTCGCCCCAAACTTATTTTGAAACAATATCTAAATGTCACAAATTTCTTCTTATTTTTCTTCCAAGTATCCTTCATGATATTTTAGGACATAAATATTGCATATTCAAGGTAAACCAAGCAGTTGCTCCTCGTAAATTTACAATTGAAAGAGCAAAATACTGTCACATGATTCTCAAGAGCCATTGAGGAAATAGGATAGTCTACAATACAATTCTTTATTGTGGTGACTAAGACATTTGACTATAGGGTCATTGCAGAGTATGATCCTGTGACAACGGTGACCATTTTCAAGATTGGCTAGGGACTAGATTCAATGACTGAAAAAAATGAAATAAAAAATTTTGTATTAGGAAGTAAAAACTAAATTGATCATTCTGAGGTTTAAGTCATTCAGAAGAGTTTCTCAAGTCTGCTCTAAAGTTATTGGTAATTTGTTAAGTTTTCTCACATGTGATTCTACTGTGCTCGTGTATTTGTGGAAAAGGGCGCGGCCTTTCAGAAATATACGGCTCTGAGTAGGAGGAAAAGTAGACAGCTATTATTACAAAATGTTAAAACACACTAAAATTCATTTGTATATTTTTATAAAGAGTTAAATCATGTACGTGATTTCAAGATATAGACGTGTAGGGTCAAGTTCCTGTTCTCCCCAAGAGATCCGACAATCGCCTCATATTTTCTTCTCGATATTGTCATTTTAAACAACTTTCTCAACTGAAGCTCAGCAGTTTAAGTCGGGGTGGCTCCAGTTGAGGGAAGAGGATCATGCACCTTCCCCCCCAGTCGGAGAAGTCTGCCCTCCCGTTGGGGAAGTGTCCCGATATTGTACGGGAGCTTTATGGGTACAATAATGCACCGATGACTACCAGTCGCCTCGACAAATTTCTTTGTTGTGCTCTTAACTGCTTAAGACCGGAGTGCAGAATTCTTTAAATCAAACCCAAGTTGTTCGAGTTTTTGTCATCAAATTTACCAAATTTTCCAACATTCCTCAATAGAATCCCCAAATTTTCGGAGCGCTTCGCCTGTTCGCGCGCTAAAAGTTTTTCTTCGCTATCATTTATCAGCAGTCTTGTGGCGTTTGTCGGGGGTTCCTGTTGCTGATCCCACGTCGGGAACTTCCCCCTTCCTGTTGGACAAGTCCTGGCACTACCCCTGATAAAAAAATCGCCCAAATATAATTCCGACAATTGGATTGATTTATTCTACATGTTAGAAATATCAAACCACGGAGCTGTAAAAGACAGCTTCCTGATCAAACGGTGGGGCCGAAGCTACTTGAAAAGAGTGAGTGGGTGGGAAGCAGCTGGCACGCCAAACCGCTGAAATAAAGCTGAATGAAGTATAATTGGTCGGCTCAATAACATTGGTGGATCACGAGACAAATGTTTGGTCATGGAGTCACTTGGATATCGGGTACTTGATCGGCAAATACAGGAAAAACCTTGGGAAATTAACCAAATTATGAATGTAAGAATGATAAAAAATGGCATAGCGAGCACGTGATAAGTAATCCAAGAAGATCGTAATATTTGAAACATTCAGGCTGAGAACTCGCAGTCAATCGGATAAGAACAAGTGGTGAAATAGTTTATGATATCCCATGACTAGAGTGGTTCAAGCGCTTCAAAAAGCTGTAGCAATAGCCTGTGTAAGGTGTCAGAATACAGTTTTCAATCGGTAAACGAGTAATTGGAAATGGATGCGCTGCGGAAGTGTACCGAAATTCATAAATCTTAAAGAATTATAGATTTGATATGGTGCAAATTTTGTTATTCACTTCGTAATAGATGAGAACATTCTAGATCGAAGGAGGAAACTTTTGTTCGTGAGGGTGAAAGTCATTGCCCCCCCCCCCAATCTTTGTCTAAGGGTTATCGGTTTGACCAAATGTATTGAGTAGATCAAGTCATCCCGGTCTCGCCGTACCCTCAAACTTATCCCCTGTCGTATTTTTTTCAAGCAAAACGTGGGGGATGAGTTTGGGTACCGCGTGAAAATAGAGAGCATGCCCCTCCCGGACCCTTCCAGCTTCCGCTGCTACCCCATCATAGGAAGTTAACCATGTTTTTGACCGCATGTATGGTTTAGTCTTTAGGACGGGTTTTTCTTTTTCGCTTCACACGTGGCACCTTTCTGTCATCCGAGTCCAACTTGATTATGAGACTGTCGAGGCTGTTTTACCAACACACACATATGGAATTGAATTGAGCTCCAATTTCTAATAGAGTTGTACAGATATTACAAATAGCAAATAGTACCGATACCGATATTTTAGTTCACAATATTGGCCGATACCGATATGTGGGAAATGAGCATTCTGCAACTTTCCATAGGCTACGGGGCACCGCACTTAAGTGTCATGTCAACTTGATAAGGTAAAGTTGGAACTTGCATTCAAAACATGGGCGTCCATTGGGGGTGGGGGCGGAGGGGACATGTCCCCTCCACTTTTTTGAGAGGAGGGGACGCTAACACATTTGTCCCCCACCCCACACTTTTCGCGACCTGAAACTAAAAAGTGAGGTAACCAAAAAAACTACATGTAGGCGAGTAGTGGTGAAGACATAGATATGCTCAGAAAGTATTCCACACGGCTCTTTATCAGGTCCGTAGTCAGTAAGTTTTGTAACAATTCTTTGTATAACTTCAAAAAATTTTCGCGCTATCATCTTCAGTTCTATCTAGCTGTAACGCCCGCCATTTCACACATATAGGATTTATTCAACGTTAAAGGTTCCACAAATATTGTAGTCGTGATTTAGAGAAATCCGAAAACTGCAACGCTGCGAAGTTCTAGCAACCTCTTTTTCCTATCTTTTGGAAGATTCTTTCTCAAACTCACCATCGTAGCAAACATATGTTGTAAGAGAGAAAAAAAAGGATTTTTCAGTTTCGTCTGGGGGAGCCTAAACGGGTAAGATGAAGAGTGTACTCCTCGACGAAGACCATGCAGTCGCCCCATCAGATTTCTTGGTTTGCTCTTGAAGGGGCTTATTGAGTTGATATCGATTATTTTGTGACGAGTTTGAAGGAAGTCATTGCATAACAATGTTTCTAATTAGCCTCATTACTCATGTTTCACTTCCTATAGTTACTGAAAATGTGAGAAATGGTTGTTTTTGTGGACATGGGTTACATATGATTAATACCTAATGGTAAAGTGTCTGGTCACGAATTTGAAATAAATTATTTCAATCATTAATAACCTTATCATTGCCATTTTAGTTGTCTAACAGATGTGCAGAATATAGTTTGACCATTTACCATCAAGATGTGAGTACATTTCAACAGTTGTGAAAAAATCATAAATCTAGTGAACCAACTCAATAAACGTTAAGAAGGGCGGATTCTTCAATAAAAGCCCAAACTTTTTCATCTTCATCTTACAAAAATATGAAATCTTTTTCGATATGACCCCATTTTTCAGTTTTTTCGGCTTGCTTCGCGCGTCTCATATTTTGAGTTCGGCATCATTTCGGCAACCCATTGCATCTGTCGGGAGTCAGAGTGGCTGGTCCCCTGTGAGGTCGCTTCGCCCCTATGTCGGCAAATCTAAGCACCACCCCTGGGTGAGCCTGTATGCAGTTTTACTTTTGGGCAATGAAGTGTACCCCAGTTTTCATATTAACCCCAAATATTGAAACATTTGGCACCATTTTTATCTGGGCCCCTCCTCTTAGACTCCTCACCAGGATAGGAGAGAAGTTTTAGGCCCGAGATGTCCCCCCCCCCCTTCCAAAATCAAGTCGACGCCCCCGATTCAAAATACTCAAATAGTGTACCAGTTTCATGACATATGAGACGATAAATATCAGTTAAGTAATATCGGCATTTAAGGTAAATTTTATCGATGCTGATACAGGATGAAAATAGGAACTATCAGGCGATACCAGTGGTGAATAAAAACAATCGTCCCAACACCAATTTCTAACAGTCGGTACCTAATGTCAGAAATTATTCATTGTCTGTTGAACTGAGATCATCACATGCCTAACGTTGCCCATAAAGTAGATTTTTAGGCATTACTGTGTGATTTAGTTCTTCTCATTTGTCGTGTAATGGAAAGGCGTTGCAGCCCCTCCCCGCTTCCGGAACCGCTCTTGTGTATGACATGACTCCGAGTTTAAGTCAGCATACGTCCAAAATACAGTGTTTGTATGATGCTTGCACGCCTTACTGCAAAGCACTGCAGCAGCAAGAGTGACGAGTGCGGATCGGGAGAGCAATAAAAAACACATCGAATGTACAGACATAACATTTGCAATAAGAACAAATATAAACAAGATCAGTATCCCGAACATATCCCGAAAAACTTTAGAAAAACAAATTGAGAATGTAACCCCCCCCCCCCAACCGTCGAAAATCCCTTTGGCTGAGGTATAACCGCACAGAGCACTCGGCGGTATTCTCCTTGAGAATGTAGCACACCAGAAACGAGTTTTATTCAACACGGCAGTACAAGGTTTAAAGTGCGCCCTCTTTATCATTCTTTTACGGTCATCTTTATTACGTTTCACATCTTTGCGAAGGCAGACGATCGTTTATCGAATTCTTCCACCTATCACTAATTTTTTTCTTTCACTAAAAGTGTGTTACCCTTAAACAGATGACTCTCGGATCGTGTCAGTTTATTTTCTGAACAAAACGGAGGTAGAAGAGATGAAAGAATTTTCCTGCAAATCGCTTAACAACTTTGTAATCTATTACACTCAACGCACCTGCGAATTTGGACAGTGCGTGTAATGAAGCAAAAAATGACAGAAGCGATCGTCACTGTTACACAAAAAGGATTCATTCGGGGAACTAATACGCAGTCGACACCTACGAACAGAGAACGTCTCTAATTGATTCACACTTCCGACTGACACAGACGGGGAAGCTCGCGTTAAATCGCACCAAGCGCTGTCTGTCTGTCACGGCGTAGCTGTTTAATTTGCAGTGCGTTGCCCATCTTACTTGGCGTTCACAGCAAAAGAAGAATAAAATCTTTTCTTACTTTTTCGGATCGTTCCGCACCTTTCTGCGGCTGTTTTGCAAACGATATTGATTTATTATTAATCGTTTGAGCTAAAGGTAGATATAAGGGCGTCGCAGAATGACCGATAAATTGAGGTGGATTAGTAACGAAGAACAACTATTTTCTTTGATTGATGTGAATTTTAGGATTGCAATTAAAATCAAGGTCTGAATATGCTTCTCCTATGTTTAAAAGACATGTGTTAGGCTATTAGACTTACGACCTACTTCTTTTATTTTCATTAAGTTTACATTTCTATACGGAGATGAAAAAAGTGACAAACCTTCTTGAGTATCTCTTCACCTCAATTACAACAATTTTAACCAATTCGAATTATTTTCATTATTGTTGAAAAAGATGGATCAAAAAAATCGAAAGTGCTAATAAAAGATGAGCAAATCTGCTTCTATTCAGATGTTTTTCGCTGTATCTTTTTCAAGTTGCGGTCGGTTCTGATTGATACGTAGGTCTATGTATGAAGTGATGAATTCGGATGCAATGTGGGTGAATTCGGACTTCTTGGGACTTCATATATTATACAGTTTATGTGGGCCTACGTAAATGGATATAACATGGGCCGCCAGATGAGAAATAAATTAATTACATACTTCAGGCTAGTGGTAGCCACTACATATGAAACCAGTATTTTGTGAAATTTAGCTCTTTCACTCTAAATCGAAAAGAATCAAATCAGGAAAGGATCGAAAATTAAGACCGAATATTCGCTCTAAAAGAGTGAGAATGACTCTTTTGGATTGAAATCTTTCAATCCAAGTTTAGGCTGGTCCCTAATTTTACTCGAAAAGAGGGACTCTAAAAGGTTTAAGAGAGCACGAAGGCCAAGTATAGTAAAGGGAACAAATTAAATATTTTGGAAGACAAGCTGCCCCAGACAAATCATATCAATTAAAGCTATTGAATTTACAGCTCTCTGAAAATGACAAAAATGGAAAGCTGATGTAAAATACACTAAAAACGCAGAAAATAGCCATAATACCCATGAAAATTTAGCACGTTACCATTTACAGTTTACGTTTTATGTTACACCTACATTACGAATAAACATTGGCTAAACATACAATTTTCTGACCAGGTGACGTGCAAAGAGGACTCACAAGATATGCCTTATGCAGGCCCGTAGCCAGACAAAATACTAAAAAGGGAAAGATGGCGTCCAGGGGCGAAATATTTTTTCGGGAGGGACGAGATGTGTAAAAATGTGTTATGGCAATGGTAACTTGAAAATTTTAGGGGTCGATTTTTTTTTCTAGTGGTGGGTCGCTCCCCTGCTCTTCCCTTCTTGGCTACGGGCTTGGCCTTGTGACAACCTTTGATTTTTCAATCTTCATTTCAAGGAAAGTTTTAATATTGATATTCCCTGCATAAAGGGTTTATTTTGGAGGTAAAATTTGTAATTTATACAGGTTTGGCAAAAGAAATGTTAACACTGTTCCAATACTCGGCATCATAATTTTGCATAGGTAATAAATTGTTTCAGAAATCGTCAAATTTTGAAGAGGTGCATTTTGAGAACGGTAAAGATAACTTTTACGATCTTGCATGCAGAGGCTTTATTCTATACTTGTTGAGGAGAAATAAATATCTACAGTTGAATGTTTGCACTTGTTAGTTACAAGTTTAACAGGGGGTATTATGTGTGTTGGGGCGCACGGGTGTGTTTCGGCACAGTTCATACTCGCGTCACGATTGCGTCATCTGTGTGAGTTCAGATTTTCTATCTCTTGTGATCAAGTGCAAATCGTGTATAGTGCTTCTAATGTTGTAAAACTCGGATACCTTGACATGTGCAACTAGCGGTCAGTGTATGGTCATGGAATACACGTAAACGGTAAAGGCACTGCTCAGCACCACGTCACTAATTAGGCCAGGTTGGTGATTGTCAAAATTGTACGGGGAAAATGCCAAATTAAAAGGCCAGGCTGAGGCCTAGGACCGCATCCCGAAAATATCTGAAGAGTTCCACGTGGCTTTAGTTCACAGAGTCGTAGCCAGACAAGGCATTGAAAGGGGGAGGGATCGAGATAGCTTCCAGCTTGAGACAGCTTGAGGGTTGCCACTCCCAGTGCATAG
Organism: Holothuria glaberrima; assembly: GCA_009936505.3. Classification (NCBI taxonomy): domain Eukaryota; kingdom Metazoa; phylum Echinodermata; class Holothuroidea; order Aspidochirotida; family Holothuriidae; genus Holothuria; species Holothuria glaberrima. The sequence goes on along the minus strand of WURT03184599.1, from coordinate 374 downwards.
GAGTTACGCCGCTGGTGGCAAACTTGTTAGGTAATGTCTTGACTTGGTCTTCTAACATTTGTATACATGGAAAGACCTGTAGGTACTCTCCTTATTCTTTGGACTGTAAACTTTATTTTATTCTGAAAGGTGTGGCCAAATCTGGATAGAGTATGTTAAATCATATGTAACTTCTGTTCTCAGTCTAAACTGTATTAAATTAATTTATTATGTAAGTCGAACCTTCGATTGGTTCCTAATCTTACAAGGGGAAGAGATAATCTAATACAACCTTTCACTCAAACAAGGTTTGCTCATTCTCACGTGAGAAGTTATGGTGTACACCTCTGGAATTCCCTTGATGCTAAATTACGAAATTCCCCTAATATTAATTT
>WURT03184598.1:0-19502 GCA_009936505.3 Holothuria glaberrima | reverse complement strand
GTAAATGGATTGCGAGCATCATTCGAACGTCGTCCATTCATCGTCAACCAGTACCGTACCAATCTTCAGTAAATGGGTAACTTTCATACGGCACTCAGCAAACGGTCTTAGAATCGATTGCTATCTTCCTGACAACTTCTACACTTTCTCGATGCCTTCTGGAATATGATCGCTATGGTGGCTGTCATTGGTTTAAGTCATTTTTTACTTTTTTCATTTTTTTTTTATTTTTCCTTTTTATTTTTAACTTTTTATTTTTCTATTTTTACGTTTTTGTTTTATATTGTCTATGGTTATTTTGTTTTTATCTTTTAATTTTTCATATATTTTATTTTCATTTCTATATCTGTTTTAATTTCTCTTACTCTTTTGTGGTGTCGGCAGTCGCCCAAATATTAGGGCGCTGGCCGAAAATACAACGAAAAAAATCGTAGAAAGAGATGAGAGCAAAACATCCGCATTGTAAATGATATGCAAATTTATTTGGAAAAATACTCTTGACTCTAACAAAACATTGGCCCGTCCTTGGCTAAAAATAAGTTACATTACTCTTCACCAGAGGAAGCGTAACCTCGCGGTTTATTGTGTAGGGGGTCAGGACCGAGTTGTAAAACGGTGAAATGAAGTAACAATGAAGAAAACTTATGTGGACTGGGAAAAGACTAAACTGATAAAAAAAACATAAAATTGAGCAAAATTACTAAAAAGGCTAACAATCACTATAAATGGAATGTGTTTTCAGGCGTGTTTTGGGAGCATCAAATATTAATCACAATAATATGATTGCCACCATCCCCTATCCCCCCCCCCCCCACTAATTAACATCTGTGTAAATCAGTTAGTATACGCTCATTCACTTTCTATCCTCCTTATGGCAACTTTTTTCTTTAAACGATGGACATGCCATTTTGATTTTACTGTTCAATTGTAATAAGGCTATCCACGAGAGAAGAAATCCATCGGTCCGCTGCTTTAACCCTGTCTCTGAGATCAGATGCGTTTGAGAGTCTGGTATCCCCTCCCCTCCGGCCCCGCTCCCTCAAGACATCAGTCAATCGCTGGATAATTCCCTGCTAGAGCTATTGCCTTTCTAGCTGGATGGACTGTAACAGGGGGAGTTTAGTGAAGTGTCTTGCTCAACGACCAGGGGCGTCCTACAGAAAAATATTTTAGGGGAGGGGGCCATGAGAAGCGGTGACTGGGTGAAGGTATAAGAGGCGTCGTGGGAACAATATTTTTGGATGGTGAAGGTGAAAAGTAGCGAAACCTAAACAAAGTGTTATATTTTTCGAAAACAGTCAACTTCTATAAACTTAGCATGTGAAGAGTTTTCAAACGCATTTTCAGACAAAATAATATGACACCCTTGACAAATTGGGGGGGGGGCTGGCCCTCTCCCCGGGCCTCAGTTTGTACGACGCCTCTAACAACGACACCATTGTAATAGTTACAGGTTACAAGACATGTTCGGCTCTCCTTGATTGCATCCACTAGCTGCTTTAAATTACTCACAAATTGATAATCTGGTTGTCAGCCCTCCCAACCAGTTACTCCTTTCCTCCTCAATTTGATTCAATTTCATTCTAATGTTTTGTTTTAAAAAGTGTCATTTTTGTGACGTGTTGTAAACCCCACACCCCATGTGCATCCCCAGGCCGAAACGGGAAACATCCTCCCCCTTTTTGAAAGTGGAGGGGAATGTTCCCTCCTCTTTTCCAAAACTGAAAGGCACATCCATACAGCTTGCAATACAGCTGATTCAATGGAATTAACTTGAAAATGGTTAAATGGGTTAAAATCGGGGGAAAATGACTCAGATTATACTACGGATCATTTGGCGTCCAAATTTTTATGACCCTTAAGCGAGCCCGAGTCCCTCGCTTCTAGGGCTTTTCAATTCTGGCTTGAAGAAGTTTTGGTCAAAGTCGTGCCTTATTCCCTCTACTTTGGAGTAGCTGTTGGCGTTGTTGTCATACCCAATGTCATTTATCAGTTTATCCTCCATTCCAGATTTCGCATTTTTAAAGTTATCTCAAGGGTACAGGGACTATTTTCCCTGTAGACTTTCCACCATCTGAGTTTTTCCTGATCCTTCTAAGGGCCCTCTGGCAAATCCGTGGACCCTAGACCGGCTATCAATGTATTGTTCCTGACATGACTTTCATGACATGGGAAGAACATAGCAAACGACTTGACTTGACCTGCGAATGAACCATGGATGACCTCTTAAAGCAGTGGTAGATACTTACGGTATACCGGAAGTACTCATGTTCTGACTACGTATACATTGCATAATGTTACAATAAAACCGAGTCACTAGATCAAAGCTTCTACGAAACCTAATCACGGTATGCTGGGTGGTTAGTTTTTACATATGGTGCGAAATGGTTCCATGCGATTTCATGTATAAGTTTAGTAAGGCACGTGGTGATACTCATACATGACTTTTAACATTTTTTACGTTAAATAAATTACACCGAACTCAGAAAGCAATAAATTTAGGCAGGCATAAACGGAAATCATGGGTGATGGAGAGGATATATCCTGTCACTTTGTGGATATACTCAAATTGACTTTCACTTTTTCACACAGTAACTTTTGTCCGAAGTGACCCCACTTTTTCACACAAATCTCCGCTGCTGTAGGCAGGGGACATTCTGAGGCAGATCCCTCCTTTCCCCAAATATTATAACCCCGTATGTTTTATAGTAATGGCATCAGTTACAAATGCTAATGATGGATCCATTCAAATTCGCCTCAAAATAGAGCAACTCCAAAATAACTCCCGGTATACAGCCAAGCTTTGTCCCTAGGGCCATCATGAATGGAGTCGGCGTTGATAAGACCTTTGTTATAGAACAAACTTGAGTATTCCGTCCCTACTACAGACCCAATGTCACCCAAGCTTTGAAGTCTTCACGGTTTCAGTCGAATGAGGACCATTAAATTATAATGTTCTTCAATTACCTATAGGGTGAGCGTCAGAAGGGTACCACAAATCCACTCCGTTTCCATCTTGTACACTCAGTATTCGAACTAAATTACTATATTTTGGTCCCACCCAGGGACAGAAGCCTGATGAATGGGGAAGTGGCGTACGCGGGGGCATTAGGCCACACCCCACTCACGAATGCCAATTTTTTTTTAGTTCCTAAAACTACGTAAATTTTGTAACACAAATTTTACTTCAGAAGGTAACATATGTGGTACCAGAATGCATGTAAGGACACCTCAGTTTTCAAAAATTTTCAAAGGGGAGGGGGTGTCCCCCTCCCCTAGACCGGAAATCACACAACATATTGCATCCCCCTTGAGAGAAATCCTGGTTAAGCCACTGGAAAAGGGGACAATAAATAAGCCGATGATTCCACTTGCCCTTTAAAATTGTTATTTTCTGAAATAGTCTTGTTCAAGAGCCTTTCACTAGCTAGGCAAAGTACAACGTAACTTGGAAACTACTGTGAATGCCCCCTCTGTTATATTTTGCAGAGGTTTGTCTGTTCTATGGGCTACTGAGTTATTGTCAGATATAACACTCGAGCTTGTTCAGTTCACTTGACAAGCGCCATCGTTCTGTATTGTGAGGGACTGTACGAAACGTCTTCACCAACACTATCGGTGCTTCTGTTACGGCAATTCCACGTGCTAAAATTTCCAAATAATCATGTCATCAATTTCCAATGAATGTTGGTCAATATGGTTCGTTGAGGAGGAGGTATAGATCAGCGCCCTTATCACTGGGACTTTTGAAAGAACAGGGCCGTAGCTTGAGCGAAATCCGAGCAGTTCATAACAGCGTCCAGTGACGTACCTAACATAGTTGGCACCCAGACAAAGCCTTTCTGTGTCACCCACGGTGCCGCCATGAGACAGGCGCGTCTATAATGGGTGAAGTTTGGGGGACGTGCCATTTTTGCAAGTTCCCTTTGGTACAAATTTGGGCTGTCTTTTGCAAAGTTGTTTAGAATTTCTCATTGTAAAGTGTCTCTTCTTCAAAGTTTATTTGGAAGGTGTGTCAATGCCGGGGTGACACACCTACTCTTTGAGAAATTTTGTGTTATGTAAGATGAATGAGGTGTAAAATGGAGGCTATTTTAGGTAGAGCATTGAACTGATTACATGCTTAAAAATTCTCACCTTTTTGTGCCTTTTGATTTCTTTTGGGTGTGGAAATTTTTGCCTTTGTAAGGTTGATTGGATACAGAATGATGCTATGTTTAATAAAGTTTTGAAATGTTTATATTTTTTTAGAAATTCTTATTATAAATAGCTTTTTGGCTGTTGCACAGCATGGTGCAATGCCACAGTCGAAGACTTGGTGCGGACCCCACCCTCTTGTTAGTGTGCTACTTGGAAGGCTATCATCCGTTGGTGCGATGCGTATAGGCCTAGTTTTGCCAAAAATGACACTTTCTAGACCTCCACGGGTGCATCTAAATATTTTTGAGGCCTCATGTTATAGAAACTAAAAATTTAAGAACAAAAGGTAAACTTGAAAATTGTACTCAGAAAATCAATTGGAGGGAAAAAAAGGACACAAATCATTTTAAAAACTCATTGATTTTAGCAGGCATTCATAGGCTATTTATTTAGGCATGCTATTTTATATAAGCATGCTGCCCGCTGCTTCAACCCTGTCTCTGAGACCAGATGCGTTTGAGAGTTTGATACACCTCCCCCCTCTCCGGCCCCGCTCCCTCGAGACGTCAGTCAATCGCTGGATAATTCCCTGCCAGAGCTAGTGCCTTTCTAGCTGGATGGACTGGAACAGGGGAAGTTTAGTGAAGTGTCTTGCTCAACGACCAGGGGCGTCCTACAGAAATATATTTTAGGGGAGAGGCCATGAGAAGCGGTGACTGGGTGAAGGTATTAGAGGAAGAAAAGTCTTAACTGCCCCTTGCCCTCTCCTTCCAGGCTATGGCCAAGAAGAAAAATGTAGTAGCCTTCCTAGAGTCTAAGCTTCTCAAGGGAAGCAAAACTCTTCGGATGTTCTTATTTGGTTGCAGGCGCGTAACCAAGGAGGGGGAGAAGGGGACAGCCTCCCCCTCCTTGAGCATATTTTTTGTACTTTTTTAATGATATTTTATTGTATTGCTGATAAAGCAAAATAGAAAACGTTTAGATGCAACTCACAAGACCTGGGAAGTGCCATTTCCAGCGATCTTGGAGGCATTTTCGGCCAAAATTTTCTTGTACTCTGCACACTTAGATAGTTTGCCTACAGGCTTCGCCCCTCCTTGGCAAATTCCTGGATACGGGCCTGCTTGGTTGTTTGCCTTGAATTGGTCGTTTTGACTTCTTACAAAATGTCTAAACGAGTATGTGAGATGAGTGTTACACAATGAAGTATTGTCCGGAACCCCCGAAAGATACCGGTAAATTTGTTTGCCACGGCATGATTGGGGAGAGAGACCTCCTTGGGCGATTTCTTTCCTTCCACCACCCCCGTGTTCCCGAGTTTGTGTTTTGTTTTGTGATTCGGGCAAGGAGTTTGGCAGAAATAAATTCGTAAACATTACAAGCGGATTCTTTTGTGTGTGTGTGGGGGGGGGGGTGGCGAGGCATGAAACATACGCGGACTGAGCTTCCCGTTCCGACAGGTATGCACCCTATGCATGATATGTCCTCAACTGTATATAGTGCTATTCGTGTTTAAGAGAGCTATTTACTACTCTCTACGGAATTTTGTGATACCAAACTTCCGACCGGCGCAGTCGCATTCATGTTAGGTGTCAGGTCAGAGCTTTAGTCCTATCTCGCGCGCCTCATTAGGAACAACCCGGAATTATTCTTTGCTCCGCTAATGTCTTAAACAAAGGCTACGATAAAAAATCTTGCCACACATTTGTTAACACATTGTCACTGAATTTCGAATATTCAATAGCACGCAAAACAAAAATTTGGGGTCCCTTATTACCTTGCGACCCTTTAGATCTTCCTCTGCCGGTTTAAAGACCTTTTTACTGCATGTGAACTCAGTTATACAATTCGTTTAAATTTTCATCATAGTTTCCCCTTCAGCCTATCTAAACCCATTGATAATGAACTTCTTTTACGTCATTGCCAGATTACTACATCCGTTATTCAACACCCGATCCTGTAATCAACTTACCTATTAGAGTTGCAAGTAGGATTAATGTACCTACCTGCAAAAAAGAAACTTTCTTCCGGGTCGCTGCAACGGACAGTTCATAACACTGTGAGCTCAAAAACCATCAAATGAGAAAGGGGAATCAATCGGTTACAAGGTACAAAATAGGTTACATGATTCAGTGCTCACGTGATCGCCATTTCGTGCACCACGCATGCGTGTCAATTTCAACGTTTTAAAACGTACAGGTACCTGCATAAATGGCGGTTGTGTTCTCCTTTCATACAGTCGTGGTCTAATTACCAGAAAGTGGAGAACGAGGTGTGATCTGATCTCAAATGAGATTTTACCTTATCTCAAGGTAGTATCACAGGGCACTTAGCCCTACAACTGAAGGGTCGTTAATAGACGATGATACGTAAGAGGTACGTCACAATTACGTCATATCGACGGACTTGTTCACTTGCCTGAAATACATATTATACCTTGGAAATTGATACTTTCCGTCCTTCCATTGTGTATTGGAGTTGTAAATCATAAAAGTTACGACCGATTCATTCACTGTAAGGGTAGAATAGAGAATATTGCGGAGACAAAAGATGAGAAAGTAGGGTGGAATTTCCTAAAGGTATGAAATTATTACTGTAACCCGGGATGGATACGAGAGGACCTCTGAGTTTAGCGGGGTATTCCAACGCACTTACATGTCTATTTAACTGCATGGTGAAAGATGGAAGTGCTCTTTCTTAATGCTGATCAAGACAGACCTTGCTTGCACTGTACAAGATTACGTGATCATGCATGGTGCAATGGTATCTGTTAGTGTTCTTTTCAGTTAGTCTATAGTGGGACCATCGGCCAAGTATGACAGACCTATGATATAAGGGTCTGGGAAGTTGGTCACGTTAAGCATAGTGACCCATGAGGGCAAGATGCTCGGGGAAACAACCCATTAGTGGGTAAAGTTTAGTTTTCACTATCCAGCATCCAGCCAAAGATGGGGGGAAGTTTGTACGAACCCTTCTAATACAGATAACTTTGAGCGTCTGCTAGTCGTCCCAAATATGTGAGCCTTAGCTTACGGAAACGTTAAAAATAAGCCATATCCGAAAAATACAGAAATTGGTCAAACTTTAACTGTATATTACCTTGTGCCATTTATGCTCATTTGCATATATCACCAGTATCACATAACGCCACCATCTCCTGCTTCCATGGCAATAAGCAGTCGGTTTCAAACGCGGAAATTCCAGGACATCAAAAAAGGATCGTTCCATTTCATGCATTTTTTAGTGTGTGGGCTGGTCTTGTGCTAAGACGAATATGCTTCCTTTTTTTTTTTTTTTGTCCCAGCCACATAGCTCCCTGAACCCAATCCATCTCACACAGTTGCCACGATGTCAATTTGTGCAGCCCGCCCTCATTTTTGTCTGATTATCACTGTTTACATGTATTACCCGCGGAGCGGACTGTCTGGTCAGTTCCTCAGCTTCTCAAACCGGGGATATACGCCTTACAGCCTGTTACGTAGGCAAGAAAAGAACGAGAGGCATCAGTGAAAGTACCGATCAAGTCGCGTGAAGAAAATAGAGTAGCATTCTCTAAGCTTCTACAAGTACGAGTGGGTATGAACGAAGTTGTGAGGGATATGAAGTACAGATTTTATGTTTATATCAAATAAAACAACTTAATACCCTAAAATTCCAATGTTCACTCAGGAATTTCTCTTCATGCGATGTTTGATCATTTAAGGAGTGCTTATTAGTTTTAAAGTTTTCTTTTGTTCTCCCATCCAGCTAGCAGTTCCCCATGGTGAGATTACCCAGCATAGCTTGTCCACATGAGGATCAGCAGCCCGTCTGCCGGTAGCCATCGTGAAGTTTTATTTGTAAGCGTCACTATACTAGCCGCCTGCAGCTAGGTTGACTGACCTGCTAAGCAGTATTTCAAGGGCATCTTTCCCGACGTCATTCATTGCGTCATAAAAAAAACTTGTCTGAATTTGATCAATTTGCAATCATCACACACATTGTTTTCTTCTTTATTGATACACTCAAGGGAATTATTGAATTGTTTTCTCGATGATTATCACAAAACCAAGCACAGGCATAAATCGATTCTGTCTGGCTGGTTCGAGTAAAGTGCCCCATGACATGTCCTTTTTCTCAAGATCTGCATCTTGGCGATGGTAAACTGGTAAACAAGAAAAAAGAGGTTTCAGGAAAAGACAAGTACATAGTTACAGTTGACTTATAAGAAGATTTCATATAGTCTAGTTTTGAGAGGAGGGGAAGTGAGGGGGGGGGCTTCGATCGGATGTTTCAGAATTTCTTTTTGAATTTTCCCGTCATAGTTTGCAGTTTTATGCATTACAGGCTCTTTCCGTGACAGATCCTTTAGTGTCAAATTGTGGAACAATCTTCAGAAGAATATGAAGGACTGTCAATCAATCGACATCTTCAAATCAAAACTTAAAAGCATACATATTTACTAGAAATTTCAATAATTGAACTTTCAGTTGTTTGTTTATGTGTTTCTTCTGTTATTCATATTTTGTTTGTAAAGGGCTAGTGAATGCGTCTCTAGTAATGAGCGCTATATTAAATTCAATTAACTTTACTTAAATTTTATAAAAATGCTTTCAATAAATTGTGGAGAAAAAGGTCGTAACTGTGTGCAGGATATCACTGAGAAATTCCCACAATTTGGGGTTATTTCCCATTTCCCCCGACTGCATCTTTTTTACTCCGATTAAGTTTTCTTAGCTGTTTTTAAATCCCTTAAATGAGCATACCAGAGGCAGGTCTGCCCTCACCTATAAACCCCCACTGATTGAAGTACAAGTAACCCTGGCTTCCAAGTTAAAGGGGCGGGAGTTGTGAGGAAAAGTGATATACACTGGTCAGTGGTCACTGCGTTATCATTCTATTTGTATCATTTTCACTTTCGTGCGCTTCTTTTCCCTCTCTTTTTTATCCAATTCATTGGGCAGTAGGGGAGTATTATCCCAAGCATCCCAGCCTTACGCCCTAGGGCCAAGTGTGTGTTTTAGTACACTTTCCTGATAAGCTCGGAATTTGCTGAAACGAGCTTTCCGGACTGAGAGTCGGACTTAGGGGTCATAACTCGAGGCAGAGTCAGATCGTATAGGTCTATATATTTTTTTACAGTCTGTGTGTCTGTCTCAGTGGCATTGTTATCTCTATATTGTGAGACTATTTACCGCAAACTTTGGCAATGGGAACAAGTGAGCCCTCATATGAGTATTTGCTTTTGGGTCTTAATTAGGGTTAGTTAGTTAGATGAGGTTTTACGGCCCAGTTTCTAACCAAATAGTTTAAGTCGACCCGGCCACGGCCTTTTATTCCAGTTGTGGCTCACTGGCTTGTTTTCCCTACTACATTGCTTATGCTTAGCACCAAGCACAATGGCAGTAGGTTCCATTTTTAAGTCTTTGGTATGACCCGGCCAGAATTCGAACCCCCGACCTTCCGGCTGCAAGTCGGATGCTATCGCCACTTGACCATGCAGTCGGTCATCTCAATCAGGGCTGTATCCAAGTTCACCTTACCCGATAACCCGACTCCGCGTCAATTTTGATTCCAGTAGCCACCATTCAGGGTTATTTCCCATTCCGAGTACCGTCCTATACTCCGACAGAATATCGGTTTCAGCTTCCCCAATTCCGGGATAATTCCGAGTCCGGCCACTCGACGATTCGAACAAATTTTTTTCTGCTCTTTGCTATTACACTTAAAGTGTCCCTTCTCCGCTGGGGTCACCGGACAAGACGCAAAGTCAGGAGTACACCGAGGTGAAATCTTTGGAATTTTATTCCAACATAAAAACCCTGTAACGAAGTTATATACAAAAATAAAGTTAATTTTTTATATTACACAATATGAAAACATGGAAAACGAAAGAAAAATAACATCTTTGATTACATTGAATTAAACATTAATCACAACAAACATCAACAAATAACATTTGGCTTTATTTCACTTCTTCAATCCCGAACACAGCATTGAGGAAAATGGCGTAAGGTCTTCGAGCGACTATTTAATACAGCGTTGACTGACTCATATATAATATATAATATATATATATATATATAATATACCAATACACGGACTCTATCACTATGCGTTTTATATATAACGCATAGTAATAAAGTCCGTGTACCGTGTATTGGTATATTATATATTATATATATATATATATATATATATAACGCATAGTGATAGAGTCCGTGTATTGGTATATTATATATGAAATTGCTAAAAGAACAGTTAATGCCCTAGATACCAACATATTTGCACCATGTTTGTTAGGCGTACAAAATTTTCAAAGCCCTACTTCTTCATCAGCTGGTATTGGCACAGTTTTGGTACATGATCAAAATAGGCTATTCATGAACTTGAGTGATGGGACATACTAACTCTGATTGGCGTGACTGCATTTTCCCTTTAATAGAAATACATATTTTAAGAAAATTTTAACACAAATTTGCACCCCTTTTGGCGACACACAAAACTTACCAAACATAACTCTCTTAATAGAAAAAGTATCGAAAACAACTTACGGTTCTTGACCGGTTCAACTGCTAAAGGCACATTTCTGTTTGATTTCTAGGCGGAGCCCTGCAGAACTAGCATTTCCCTAAGTAAAACAAACTAAATGGGCAAATCCCTGAAAACATCTTGTGTAATGAAATCTACGTAGCCATTGCTACAACATAACAGCCTGACAACAATCTAGGCTAACTGCATGGGAGTTGTCAGGACAACCACTCTCTAAAACATATGAAACATAACGGCGACTCGTCGGCTGGACGTCCTCCCTCAGTCCTTAACCTTACACGAGTGCCCCCACCTCACCCTTGCCTACCCAATCTAAGCGTTCCCAAAAGTTCCTAAACTATACAGAGATATGCCAATGATCGTCATACAAAGCTTTAAGAAATTTTTATGTAATCGCAGCTGTGCTCTACCCTGGATTTTGAATGAGAAGTTGTTCTAGGTAAAGCTTACGATTTCATTAGTTTTATTAGTATAAAAACCGACTCCAGTCCGGAATCGAGTCCGAGAACGAACAAGGACGTTACAGCCATGGCTATGATTATTTTAACCAGGGAGTTGCTATTAGCAACTCCTTGTTTTAACTCTCGATCAAAAGTCAACTCAACGAAAAATTTCATATTAATTCTACCTCCATCCCTCCCATTATAAATGTATAATTAATTATCGCAACAGAACAAAGGAACAAAGGAAGCGTTTTGGCGATTAATTTATTACATAATGATGTATTTGTGATTTTATTTAAAATCGGCCATGTAGTACTCGAGATAACAGCAAATGATGTTACTACATTTTTTACCCAAAGTGAGCTTTAGGCAAGTAGGCGTTATATCACTTCCTCACATTGATCAGAAAAGCTTTGTTTCCTTTGTTTTTTCAGTCTGTTGTGTTGACCGCCTAATTAGTACGGATCGGAGCTATCCACGGAGAATTTGAAGTTTCCAAAATTTCCGTGCCTCTCATGCAGTCACAATCCGATAACATGGGATTATGGAAGAAAGACTTGGTTGTAAAGTTTAAATGAAAACGAAAAAAGTGCTAATCAATGTGAGGTTATGACGTCATGGTGCTTACTTCAAGTTCACATATGTTGAAAATGTGACAACTTTAACTGCTAATGTCTTGAGAACCACACTTCGGATTTCAATGCAAATGTCAGCAGAATGCGTAGAATATGTACCCCTTTGACATATCAACACTTGATTTGAGATTAGACCTTTTTTAAGAAATAATCATAAAATATTCCTTTTTTCGTATGTAATGAAGTTTGATTGAAATCACATTTATTTAACTCCTTGGAGACTATGTGCTCACTTTTGAGCAAGTTTAATACTTTTGACCCAGACTCAGTCTGAGTGAGATGTGATTTGGACAACGGTAAGTTACTCGAACTAACATCCAAAAAAAGTTACCGATCTTTGTGGCCGTAAAAAGATGATAAAAGTTTCTACAAACCAGCAGCGTACTTACCAGAAGACGAGGGCCAGCTGGTTCACGTCACCAGTCAAAGTAAGGTGCCATGCCGCATGCCACAAGCGAAAACACCCCGTCAGCTTTCAACTTGCTGCCATCCCCCCCCCCCAAAAAAAAGAAAATGATTAAAAAACTAAAACGCCTTCACTACAAATGAAATTATCTGAACACACTATCAGTCAAAGCTAAAAAAAAATGGAACATTCAGTAAATATCGAAAATTTCTGTAGAGACATTCATTAAAGTTTTGCCACATTGAAGCCTCTTTAAATAAACCAGGGAGTTGTTATTTTTCAAATAACAACTCCCCGAATAAACAAACACCTTTCTCAAAACTAAGGCGAACCTTGGCTTCTTTACATCCTTTACCAAAGCGATAAATTTTTTTCAAGGAATAAGCAGGCTGAGCAGCCACGTGGTAGCACCTTGAGATGACAAAAAAAGGGATCAGTCCCAGGTCGCAGCCACTCTAGAAATGTCACTGCGACAATCATGTACCTTTTTACACTAAATGGTGAAAACCCAGCGCAGGCGTACTGAGCAGGTGATTGCCCTAACAATATCCCTAACTCTTCCCCCCAAATCGGACAGAATATTATACTACCTTTTCGGGCAAGCTTGTGACACCTTTTGCATAAAAATTTTTGGCAAGAGCGTTTAGCCGCACGCCTCGTGATAAAAATTGTCAAGGCCGTAGCCTGCTGGGGCAAGGGGCAGTTGCCCTCCTCTTGAGATTTCCAAATCCTAAATAAAAAATGGCCTACTTGAAGTAAATGCTGAAAATGCTAAAAATCTCCTGTATCCTGATTACGTTTTTAAAGCCCTCAGAACCTGGGAAGTCGGAAAAAAGGGTTCCTTTCCTCCAAAGTTCTCGGGCAGACTCCCGGATCCCGTCGCAGACGAGCTTTTGTGCGGGTAACTCGCACTGATGAATAAATCTTCATCCTATTGCATGATACATACAACACAGCTGAGACCCATATTGACCTAAGTGCTGTTTCTCACGCGGCGCCACAGTATATATATGGCATGCTTTTTTAAAATAGCCTAAGATTGCCTTGCTAAAGTCAATGCGCTTTTACAATACTTTGTGTCCTCTTTCGGCCTAAAGGGATTTTACTGAATACATTTTTAAGTTAACTTTTCTTCTTGAATTCTTCGTTTCTAAAGCATGAACACTCAAAAATATTTAGATGTAGCTTTAGAGGTCTAGAAAGTGTCATTTTGTGCCAAAAACTAGATCTGAAAACCATGCACTGATGGCAGCTATGGTAGCCTTTTAAGTAGCGCACTAACAGGTGGAAAGGTCCCCACAATCTTTGCTTAATGTATTGCACCTTGCCATGCCACCCAGCCGAAAACCCCTCAGTAATAAGAATGTTTAAAAAACGTAACCACTTCAAATCTATGTTAAAGACATCACATTACAAAAACAAACTTTCTTAAAAGGGCCCGGCCTTAGACAGCAACCCCTCCCCTACACTAAGCCAAACAAGTGAGAATTTATACATGTGACCAGTTCAATTATAAACTTTCCCCCAAACAGTACCATTTAGCACCTTAGCTATCTTACACACAAAATTTCTCAAAAAGTTGGTGTGCCATCCGCACTCATATACGTCGTCCCCCAAATGGAAAAAGACATGTATAATGGACTTTTCTAAGAATATAGTCAGTTCAAAGCTTTGTCAAAGACAGCCTAAGTTTGCGTCGACGCGACCTTACATAAATGTGACGTCCTCTACTTATACCTCAACTATTCAGGACCCCTCCCCAGAGTCCTCATGGCGGCACTGGATGACAAAGAAAAGGCTCCGCCTAGTGCCAACTACCCTAGGTACCTCATTGGACGCTTTCACGAACTGCCTCCGAAGTATTTCTCTAGGCGACAACCCTGGTAGTCGGCGCGTAACTTTATCACAGAAGCGACCACACGAATGCGGCATTCACAGTCAGTCAGACTCATTTCTTCCACCAAATGAATCATTCTATGACTTTCCTTTTAGTTCATCTATTTATACAAATTTATGTCAAATCCACGTTTATCGCTGAAACCTTTACAGTTGATCGTATCCTCACGATGGTGAACAGACTTAAAACATTTTCTCTACCACGATTAATTCTACACTATTAATTAACAACTTCGGAAATGTACATCCTTTTCTTCAAATTACTATTACACCTTTGCCTCTTCTTGAGTGCAAGTAATAGGAAGGCAACTTGAGTAGGCTATTTTCTTTTTTCCATTCTTTCTGTGTCTTTAATACATTAGACCATTAATGGATGCAGATAATTTAGTGCACATAAAGGTACTCTAGTGCACATAGATGAAGAGTGCCCTCATCAAACCTTTTCTACGCCGTAGTTGATGTTCTACACTGTCTGTGTTTATCTGAACATGCTCACACATATAACAATAAGGTGTTAACTTATAACAGGCACACAGCATGCGTCCAAAGCACGTCAGCGAAAGATGGCAGTGACGTCATAATCAGTTCGCGAATAGATCTCGAAATAGCTTGTTCAATCAGTTGCGTCGTTTGGGCTTTAAGGATGAATACGTCAAAAGATCTCTTGTCTCAACTTTACAACTTATTCGCTCGACAAATACTGTAATGATCTTATTGGAGAGTTATCACACCTGAAAGATGAATAAACGACGGTAAAATTAAACTACTCTTGATGTAAAGAAATTTACGTTTGACGAAACGACTTCCTGTTATGCCAACAAAACAAAGACAGAATTAGGGTTTTAAACATATCTGGTTTGATTTTTAGAAAATACAACGATGGAAAGAACTTAAAAAAATTGTCAAAATTATGGAAAATAGATACAAAAAACTTATCGGAGTGTCTTGGTATTACACATGATAAATTGATTTATTTACAAGAAGCTTCATCTTCACATGTAAGTATATCAGTGGAATGATAACCGTAAACGGGTGAAAAATAATTTTAATATTTTTAAACTAAGTTGAACTTTTGGGTGGAATTATGCGCATAAACAAAAGTGCATGTAGAAAACTGTGTTGACTATTACAATTGAACAACCTCACCATGATAGCTAAAGAAGGCTAAGTTGACCTTCACATCCAAAGAAGCGTGTCATATCATTACATAATTGGTCGGTTCTACATATTTTAGGACCCACACATAGTCAGTTATATCCAAGGGCGTAGGAAGTGGGGGCTGGGGGCGACAGCCCCAGCGAAATTTGTTGGGAGCTGAAGTATGCTTATAGCCCCCCCCCCCCCACTTTCGAAGCACAAAAACCCGTTATCTGTCTCTTCTGTAAGAAATGTCAAAAATTTGCAGTAGTTTACCTTAGAATTTGTCCAAAATTATGCACCAGATTGTATCTTAGGACCCTCAAATATCAAAAATTTTCCAAAGGACTAAGAAATTTAAAAAATGTGCAGTAATATACCTTAAAATTTGTCCAAAATAATGCATTAAATTTCATTTAAGGGCCAACAAATATCACAAATTTTTCTAGGGGCTAAGAAAAGTAAAAAAAAATTCAGTAATTTTCCTTAGAATTTTTCTAAAATAATGCACCAGAATGCATCTAAGGACCCTCAAATATAAAAAAAAATCCAAAGCGCTAAAGAATGTCAAAAATGTGCAGTGATTTACCTTTACATTTGTCAAAATAATGTACCAAATTGCCAAATTGCATCTTGGGACCCACAAATATCAAACAAAAATTTTCCAAAGGACTAAGAAATGTCTAAAATGTGCATTAATTTACCTAAAAAGTTTTACAAAATGATGCACCAAATTGCATCTAAGGACCCTCAAATATTAAAAATTTTCCGAAGGAGTAAGAAAAGTAAAAAAATTGCATTGATTTACCTTAAAGTTTTTCCAAAATGATGCTCCAAATTGCATCTAAGGACCCTAGAATATCAAAAAATTTTCCAAAGGGGAGGGGGAACCCCTCCCCTCAGACCCATCCTCCAGAACGGCGATCTGAAACAAGGTTCAGCCCCCCAGTCTTGAATAGCTTCCTACGCCTGTGGTTATATCTACTTAAAATGAAAAGGCGTACTGGAAGTTATTTTCGGAAGGCTGAGATGGTTTTGCCCAAGGAAAGCCTGTATTACACGAGATAGCTGTCAAACTTTTCCAAAGCTCTGCCCGAAAAATGAGTTTTTGTCTAAACTCAGGGGTCTACAGCCCCCCCCCCCCCACCCAACTGTTACACCTGCGACTTAAATTGAAGTAGTAAAAATGGGTTAAGAATATGTTGTCTGAACACTTGTAACTACCTGATAGTCACAGGGACCGTGTATTTATTTTTGACTTTCAACTTGAAGACAAAACTCGATGGAAAAGTACTGCAAACAATCTGCGCGAGACATTATCCATATTCACCAAACATTCAATTAAGGTGTTTACTATGAAGACTACTTCTGAGATATTTCCTTTTGCTGTCTTTTCCTCAATGTTGCAGTATCATCAGCATAAAATACCTAAGTTTTCCTCACCAAAACTTTTTGGTTTGCCTTCAAAACAACTCTCCTTGTAGCCACTACTGAATCCATTTGTAATTTATTTATATCATTTGACTATTTCGTTCAGCCTTATATTTGTGGATACAACATTCAAAAGCTAAATTAAGGTACACTTGAGGAAGGTGGGGGGAAGGGAAGGGGAGGGAAAATCGATTGGATGTGTGAAGAGAGGGGAAGGAAAAGGCCAATGCTCCTCAGCTGCTGCATACAAAATCATATATCATATACACCGACTGTAAAAATAAATTCTTCAAAAACAAAGTGAATTAGTAATGAGACATCATTTCGACTCCATGATTAGTCAACACGATATGTCTTATGATTGATGATAGTTTTTGACTACTGGTAATTAATTTTTGAAGCGAAGCACTACCTACAACGTATTTAACGACATACTTTAAATAAGCAAGTCCATCAGTCCGTGTCCTTTAAAACTAGCCTAGTTACATAGTCATACTTATGCTATTGTCATTTGTTTATAATGATGTAAATAGTTTTAAATAAGTAAAAAATGTTGTTTTTTTATTTAGCAGTATTTAAAAAGTCACAAGAGATTTTTAATAAAATGAATCATTTTATAAGAGTGTGACTCTAGTCTAATCGAACAGGTTACAATTGAATACTGCCTTGTTTTAATTACAGAAGAATTAGATGGTGTTGAGGGTGGGATATATTTAACTTGAGGAGAATTATTTTGACAGTATGAAGACTTCATACTTGCTTCAAGTCTTATTTTGGTGTCTTCTTGGTATCTTATATTAGTATCTCAATAACAAAAGAGCATCATACCTTGCTGTTTGTTACATATTGTTTACCTTATGAATACTTGACTAAGTAAAAGAACTTTTACATATGTGTTTCTTTGCACTAGACATAAATCCAAGCTCCCGTAACCAGACCGCTTAACCATCTAACGGGTAAAGTCGCTTTTCCAATCCAACTGAACTCGAGATAGAATTTGTAACATTTTAATAAAAAGAATTAACATATAAATGCAAACAATGTCCTGAGAACGGAGTGAAACTGTCAAAGAGAAGGTTACACTGAGGTTTTTGTGAAATGAAGGATCCCATGTGCTAACAAGTAGTAATCTGCAAATTTTGAAGTAAATTTTTGTTCAAGAGTTGGCCTGCGTGGAACTGTCTTTCTTCAGCCTGGGGTGGGGGCTTCATCCTGCCCCACCCCCTAGTTATAGATCACGCACGGACTTATGTTAATGAAAATTAGAAACATTCAAAATGAGAATTATTTTGCAATTCTTTGTTAAATCATGTCAAGAGGTGCCACTACAGTTTGCTTTTCAAAAAAAGATTTATACTTTTTCCAAAGTCCCCTCGACTCTCTGTCGAAGAGCCAATAAGCGAAAACCAAACGTTTACTCCCGAAGGAGTTCTGCTCCCCAAAGGAGCTATACGTCCCCAAGGGACAACCTCAACTTAACATGACCAACCTCATGACCTTCAGACCTCTACATCATGGGTCTGGCATGCATTCCAAAAACATTTTCTCGTGTATAACTCTATCTTATACTTAAAAATTTTAATGTCTGCAAATTAACAGGCTCTTTTTAATTTTAATTCATAAGTACCGGTTTACGTCTCAAAAAGAGTGGTAACAATTAATCATATTCCAAAATAGTAAATCTGTTGGCATTTCGTTTCAATTTGCTCAACCGTCATTTAACATTTGAACATTTTCTTCAAATATTTTGTGAAAAAGGATACAAATACCACGTAAGAACGGAGTGTGTTTTACAAATTTCGAATTCCTAGCTTAGAAATGCAGTATGTACAACATGACGTATGTTTGTTATTGAAGTGCGTATTATCAAACTCGGGAACAAGTTTGTGTATAATAAGATGAGATCTGCTTGAAACTTAGATAACAAACATATCGGTTAAGAAATGGGATTCAAACGCTTTTCCAGCGTCACATAACTAATCTCACGTGTTTATAGGGAAAATGCTAATTTACAGTAATCACGCAAAGGTATAATGATGTAAAATTGACGTCACGGAACTTACGTCGTTAAATTTCTCTAGCATTACATTATTAATTGGCCTTATCAATGGTAGCTAAATATTTTTCGGATGAGCCGAGTTCCGAGAGCTACCGTATGGCAGAAAAATTAATTTCCTCCGTGGTAGAAAATGGTTCGACAAAGTTTAGCCAAAATCAATGTGTAAAACATATTTGCATTTGTTTGTTGACAAGCTTGTTCACGGTATAGTAACACCACTCAAATTCGTACCAAATTGACAGATTTGGGGTAAAACAGTGTGCCTCCCTCACAATTGCGGCGATTTGCTCTCAATATATTTTCAAATAATTTACCGTGTGAAAAATCAAAGTCAATGGGCGATTTCTCAAATTTTTTGGGGGGACATATCCCCTTGTCCCCCGGGATCGCCTCCCATCCCCCCAAATCAAAATGGTCCCATAAGCTTATGACAGTCCATGTCATTCAATCGGGTGGGGTGAGGTCGCCTTTGACTACATGTTTGCTCAGTTACACGCAGTTTCCCGTAAATTTACCATGCTTGAGCTAATCTCCATCGAAGTGTTATAAGGATACTGTTTCTCCTTTAAAATCTCAAATGAGGATGTAAGGATTTTTTGCACGGAGGCCCGAAAGATTTGCTCAGTGCTGATTGGTGGGGCGGAAACCTCGTCCCCCCCCCCCCACTTTGAATGACATGCTACCAAAATATGGTATTGAATAGAATGAAATTAGAATAAAGACTTTTATTTAAGTCCATGACAAAACTTTCGGAGGATTTGGAAGAGTTTGAAAAAGAAAGACAAGTTGTGAAATTGCAAAGGTCTTGAAAATAATATTTCTCC
>WURT03184587.1:0-10167 GCA_009936505.3 Holothuria glaberrima | reverse complement strand
TTTGGTATGACCCGGCCAGGATTCGAACCCCCGACCTTCCGGCTGCAAGTCGGATGCTCTAACCACTTGACCATGCAATATGGGACAGGCGCTTAGAGAAAGGGGGGAGGGTAAAAGCTCTCTTCTCTCCTTGAGGATACTTTTCTTAGCTTTTCTATTTCAAATATCACTAAATAGTCAAAAAATGTTATTTTTAACTCGCTTTGGGCGTATTTTCTGTGAGTTCTAGATCTCCCAATCTTAAATTATTGTTACAAGCCCCGGTAAACCCGTGAATGATCCATTCTCCCCTCCTTCCTCAAGCTCTCTGCATTATTAATGATAGCTGCTGACTGCTGGTCATACGGAGTAAGAATATAAATGAAAAAAGTCAAATGGCGATTTTGGTGGTCCGTTAAGTGCCCAACATGTGTCATTGGAAGCTGAAGTTAAAATGCATCTTTTTAATGCCTACAATAACGTTAATACCCCAGAGCTTTCAGGGGCTTTTCCCCCTTGAACCCTACCGGGCTCTACACAGACCCTACAGGTGGCCCTGAACTGGACCTCAAGCCGTCTCCCCTGCCCTCATCTTGCCCCAGACTGTTATTATTCAATATTTCCATTTTGCGATATAAATTTCTACACTCTAAGTATACTTTAATTCTTTATTTAAAACATTTCCATTCACATTTAACGAATTTCATTGCTGAGTTCATGACATTATAATAATTATGAACAACTTTAAAAGTATGAACACGGCCAGTAAGAATTTAGAAATTTTGATCGGTTTAATTTTTACTCTACAGCTGAATTATATATTTTTATTTCTTACTGTTTAGATAAATCAGAATGGGGATGCTCAGATGGTAAGCAGGTTTGCCCGGGTCTCTGTCTACCTGAACTATTGGATTGTACAGGAAACGCAGATTGCCAGCAAAATTGCTCAAGTGTGTGATCATACCTTTTACCTTTATCAAATTACCTTTTGAATGTATTGGTTATCGAAACTATTAAAAGTCCTTAATAATCAGACTAAATAAAAGGAATGAACATAACGTTTTGTACTGATTATTCACTATTGCTCACGTATCATCATCAACTCTCAATTACTCTGTTATCTCTACATGATCCTTGTATTATCATACTTATAAATACCATTGTAATCTATTAGGTGAATTTATAGCGGTGTTCAATTGTAGATCGGTAAAACTATAATTCCACATGTTTAACACGCCTCTTAGGGAGGATCAAGTCTAGGTACAAATACACTTTCAAACAATATGGCATGCACACATTTAAAACTAGCTTCATAGGATAATGCTCCAAATTCTCTTTATTATTTTCAAATAGACTTATGTGATGGAGATAGGACAAGGTGTTCCCTTGAAGATGCATGCTATTCTCCGTCTCAAAAATGCGATGGTTTCCCTGACTGTTCCCTGTCAGACGATGAGAACAACTGCACATGTAAGATACTTGATCATTCTTCTGGAGACTTTGATAGGTACCAGTTAATCGAATGTGCATTTCAATTGCATCAGGGGTAGTACAAGTAATGAGTGTTATCATTATGACCTGATGACGGTAAGGCTACAAGTGAGCTTTCATTCCTTAGTGAAGAAATTTTGCGCGACACCTAGAGAACTTCATTTCCTACTGTTTACTTGGGGTTTGCAGCATTATAAATAAGAAACGTTTCAAAGAGGTTGTGACATGTTGTATTGTTACGTTCAAGTATAGCCTGTCCCGGCTGGTGTAAAGCTTCGTCCGTTTTTGGAAGTTTTATCAATACCCAAAGCAACGATGTTTGGCCTGTGACGAACTGATGACGATGCTTCGTTGATTTCGTTCAGTCCTGGGCGTGTCCAAACCGACGATTGGGTTATCTGGACATCAAAAACTTGACCAACGCAATTCTGTATTTGACTCTCATCTCCATGACTTCTTCATATGCTGAAACATGGAATGTTGATCTTTTTACTTCGTTGAAGAAGATGATTGAAAAAATGGAATGAGAAATCGTTAATGTAAAAGACTCTGAAATAAACTCATTTAACAAGCACGAGGAAAATTACTATTTTCTCAATAATATTTAATGAGGAAAGGGCCGACATTTTCAAATAATTCGATAAAGATATGACAGTTACACTATTTGAAACAATTTTAAGTTATTTTTAAGTAGCACAAGAGTAACATTACAACCTGTTGCTCAATTTACTATTTCTCAACGTAGTAATGTCCATTGAAGGGCCGCTTAATTTTCAGCTTTTGCATCATTTGAGTATTTTCTGTACACTTCTATATAATAATTTTGTTAATTTGACCCTTCTTACTCACCAAGAGCCTCTATTGTTCCTTTGCAGTCTATGTTCCAGTCCAAAATAAATATAAAACCTACAAATTTAACAACTTTGAAGGAATGATGAGGTTTACCACTTTGGATGGCTACAGGCTGTCCTTATCTTTTGAAGTATTTCAACGAGAAAATATAAATCATCGTATATCAGTTGGCGAAGGCAATGATACCTCCAGTCATTTGTTAGACATCACCAGCGATACTGACATCGGTCGTATATTTAATGTGATGTCTGTTAGTAATGCTCTGTGGATGAATTTCGAAACAAAAAATGGATTCTTTTGTTCTGTTCGCGGAATAAACCAATCAACTGAAGGTGAGAAACTCACAACAATGTGTGAATCTCGCCTCCTAGTAAAACTATCAAACTTACTGCCAAGTTCAACTAATCATTCACTACTGTATTAGAATATGCATCAAATGGTACTTGTATTGAAACGGTTATTTTCCGCCTCCCGGAGTTGTCGAAGTGGGTTACATCACAGCCTAATACCCTATGGCAGTTAGAAATGGTTGGACCTTTGAAATGCTTTTCTGTCTAAAACAGTTGTGCCTTGCAATTTGATCTTCGAGTGAACAATATCAAAGTAACTGTACATTATAGATTAAACGAAGAGGCAAATTCATCATAGTAAAAGCCACTTAGTTCAGGTTCCTTGGAATACCTTAAATGAGGGTAATTTCAGTACGGTGCATCCCTTGGTTGTTCCATGTCATCTGCAATGCAAAGCTCTCGAAGACACAAAAACTATGTTAGAAATACATGCTTACACAGGTTACATTCGCAAGAAAAGCCTGTTACTTATTGGACATCTGTCTGATTGTTATGCACTTTTACAATAGCCCGACCCATAACTATAATTTGTTTTTAATTTTGCCTATTTTTTCTTAATTATTCAAAACTTTTAGCGGTAAAGGTGACGAAATTACCAAACTATTTTGCTGAAAGTTTCAGTTTGTGAAAAAAGTTCGTTAGGCAAAGCTTGGTTAATTGTAATTGTGCTGTGGATAACGTAATTCGACTGCCTAGCAATCTGAGAAACCTTATAAGCCTCACACCTGGGAGTTGTTAGGGGTCACTAACAACTCCCTGCTTACACCACAACTGACAGAAATATTCACAAACACCTTTAAAATTGTTTTTTTTTTGCATTCCGATTTGCATAAACCAATTGCGACCAGTGTCGAGGTCACATTCGAGACCGGTCATCGGACATATTGGAGCATGACTTTAAGCTGGACTGAATATGGTCACTTACTTACCTCTGTTCAGAAAGTTGTTGGGAAGGAGATCTAACATTTATATGTTCTTTGAGACTATCTTTAGCCAACATTAAGCTATATTCTTGCTCTTTAAAATTGTCTAAGACTTCAAAAAGATTTGGTACTGGTAACAATAGTTTGTGTAGTCAGCTACATCTCGGCCACTCATCATGATGATTTCACCACTAGGCATTACATAGCCATTTGTCGAGGAAAAATTTAAAATTTTAAGCTTTTGTCCTTTGTCGTACGGTCGCAGCTAACGTCATTTCAATTAACCTCAATAAAAAAAATCTTAAAAGTCCCTACGTTGACAATACTTGATACCAATGCGAAATGGGTCATGAAAATTGTGATGTTTTGGTAGGCTTGAACAATGTGTCAAGATGACTACCCTACAAGACCTTAAGAACACAAAAAACTTGTATCAGTTAAACGTTAATGGACCCCTTGGCCATTGTTGGCAAAAAGGCTGCAATTCAATTTAACGTGCAAACAATGACCTTTGTTTCTGGATTACTTGGGATTGAGGGAAGCAGACCATTTTTAGGAAGAGAAAGTTTGAAAAGGCTAAACAATGGAAATAAAGGGACCTGTCAATAAAATCTTGTTACCTGAAAGGGATGAAGTTATTTTCTAGCACAGATTGTCTGACGAATTTAAGTGTTGGATCTCATTCCCTAACAGCCCCTGCTCTGTTCGCAATGCTGTGCCCACGATGGGTTACCAATGTAAAATCTGGGGAAGGTTATATGTTTGAACCAATTTCGCTTACAGTGATTCAAATAGCACAGGCTTGTATCATGGTCACTATTACAGCGTGCTAGGTCTACTTCTAACAGGTTAAGCTAAGGATTAAATTGTTAGAACCAGGTTACACCATCTATATACACATTTTTAGATAACCACCGGTGTTTATCACTAACAACAATGCTAAGCTCACGTAAATCGCCGCCTATGACTTCCCCCACCCCACCCCCACCAAGTTAT
Organism: Holothuria glaberrima; assembly: GCA_009936505.3. NCBI lineage: Eukaryota > Metazoa > Echinodermata > Holothuroidea > Aspidochirotida > Holothuriidae > Holothuria > Holothuria glaberrima. Next base: position 5,576 of record WURT03184587.1, on the reverse strand, counting down.
TTGTTAAGCTTGCTCAGAGTTGTCAAAATGTCGGCTCTAGATAAGTGCTTCACTTTACAGGTATACAGTAGTGTAACTATACAGCAGTGCTGTAGTCGAGTCCACACCTTCCGAGTCCGAGTCCAAGTCCTCACCTGCCTAGTCCGAGTCCGAAAGCGAGTCCCTGTTATTCGAGTCCGAGTCATAAGCTCCGAGTCCGAGTCCTCTTCCGAGTCCCCATATGAATAAAGTGTACACTAAGAACAAGGATTTACAAATGATCAAATTTTACACTGCTTTTTATATAGTGTTGTTGCGTGTTCTGATAAAAGTCCTGGGTCTAAATGATAGCGCGTGATTGTTCTTTTATTGTTCATGTGGTGTTTTTGAATGTATACCGCTCATGGTACTCCTTTTGTTTGCCTTATTTCTTCGTACTGGCGGAAAGACATGAATTGACGAATATGTCTGTTGGGAAAATCGGCGTAGTCGGGATAGCTGTGACTGGGTAGGGTGGTTGTCATTTTAAATCGATAGATCTTTTAATTTTTTTCTATAAAAAAATGTTGCAAACTGTCAAACTTATTTGCGTTCACTGTTCTTTAAATTTGAATCTGAATAAATGGAAGCTTTTTTTGTATATGTTCCGGACCTAACGGGCCCTGCAACTTCGGATTTATTCTAATTATCAAGTTACATGAAAAGGGGGAACTATAGGGTTTGTACTATATTTAGCTATAAGTTATGGAATTGATTTGGAAGAGTGGAAAAAGCGCACCAAAATTTTTGGGTTTATCGCAGAAATGACCCTTTTGAGAGCCAAAATTTTCCCGACAGTAGGCCTGGCCATGCCAGCTTCCCCATGTTCCGACAGCCCCTATGTCGAGGGGGTGGTGAGAAGGGGATATAAAAGACCTATGTATCCCATGCCATTTTGCATAATATCACTTAATACTTCAAGAGTAGAGTTGCCCACTGATAGTGTTCTTTTGAATCCGAATCGTGAAATTACAAGGCGTGTGATGCGCGAAAAAGTTTTCGTAGGCATTTACAAAAAACATATGTAATCATTAAAAACAAAAAAACTGTAGGGGTTGTAGAACGTATCGAGGATAAAATACATTGTGTATAGCCAAACTTTGTTCCATGAACTGACCGTACCGCATAATACACGTACAAATGAACAGCAAATATAGGCTTTGCGATATGGGATAAAATTTACGACCCCTACATAAATTGACTCTGCCTATATGTTACTTAGTAAGGTAGACAGGACTGACAGGACTTACAGCGCGCGTAGCGCACCGAAAAATTTGGGTTGTGTCCTGTTGAGAGAAAAAACAACAGGTAAACTGTCGGGACGACTATTCGCCTTCGGGGACTTCATAATTAATCGTATCGACTAACTGAAAGACTCCCCGACGAAACTGTAAAAATTCTCAGACGGAGGCCAGCCTTCCCGGCGGGGATGACCCCTGCCCTACCCCAACCCGGCGTCACCCCTGTGCTACATCCCTGCGTGGAAACCATACAATAATCCAAAAATCCCCAACCCACCCACCAACTCACATGCTCACTGCAGTCAAATCGAGTCCGAGACCGGTCTCGAGTCAGTACAGCACTGCTGTACAGTAAAGTACATATGTTGTACGGGCTGTGATGACGATGCAAAGAACTTTCCTAGCCGTTCACAGCTAACTAGAATTTAATTTCTTTGACTATTGGACATAGCTTCAATTTTGTTATATCCTCCTCACAACGTAATGAAAAATTACAAGGAAGTCGTTGTAATCCCAATATCGGTCGCGATTTACTATTGAAAATGTTGAATAATCGTTACATTGTAATGAAGGCTAAAATAGTACGCGGAAATTCAAACTGGATGTTTGCCATTTGTAGATAAGTTACTTGTGGATGTTTTTTTAATTAAACTTGCTTTAAATGTTTACGACGGTATAATTGCAGGGTTTCCAGTCTCAAATATGATTTTAGTACTCTTATGACGGCATCACATAACAGCAGACTTCGGCTATCGCCTCTGTCCGCTCAGCTAATGTGATGACGTCATAACATTTAAAAAAGAGCATCTTCGTATTTATCCACTTATTAATTAGCAATATACCGAGGAAGCGTTGCTCTGTGAGGGTAAAGAGAGGTTGGACCTAGAGACCGTACTGAATTAATCCATGTATTAGTAACTACTGACTAATATAGCATTCAGTTTTACGAACGTCACACAGACACTACTTCAAGTTACCTCCATTCTTTTTTGTCCCTCAGCACCTATAGAGCCACCTTCAGCACCAACTTGTCCAGCTAATATAATTTTAACTATGGAAACAAATGAAGTCTCTACAAATTTTACGCCACCAACTTGCATTGACAAATGGGAAGGAGTGTTGTTTGCTACTTGCTCCCCCGCCCCAGACCATTTCTTTGAGAAGGGAGAAACAGAAGTTTTGTGTTTCTGTGCAAATTCTGCAGGACTTTCAACAAACTGCACATTTACAGTTTCTGTAACACGTGAGGTTCGTACAAACCTAATTAGTGGACAGATATTTTTCAGAATACTTATCCCAAGTTGCCAGTGAAAAAAAAACAAACATACATTATGTAAGGTGTCGGCTTTGATTGAAATTTTTGCAGGTTGTGTTCTTTGTTTTTCCAAACCATGAAATGGTTGTCAAACCTTACTTAACCACATCGGTCAAGTTAAAGCGTTTCAGACATTAAAGTTCACAGACTTTTATAGGAAGTCGCATGCGTGCAAAAGTCAAATAAAGCAACCACCTTCTGGAGGACAAACAACACACGCGGACTCTAGGTCATGTACTAAAGCAATGTGAGGCTTGGCGCAGTGTCCTCCAGAACAGCAAGCGCGTCCCCTGCATTTGACCTTTGGACCTTTGGTGCTAGCTCCCTATACGGCAACTTTTCCTTGTAACAGGTTTTCTTTTTGTAATTACTCTAATTTCTACATAGTATACTTATTTATAAAATAAGACCAGTGGCTGTTTCCTCTTTGCCAATTTCATTTTTGGAAATATATCGGTTTAGTTGATAAAATATTTATAACATGAAAAAAAGAAAGGTCAGTTATTCAAAAGTATTTGTTTTAAAGCTTCTTCAATTTGTGTTTACCTTTATTCAACCTTTTTTGCAGGCCACAAAACAAAAAAGAAGCCTTGACGTCATCGCAATGATCGGGTTAATAATTTGTATCATCGGCTTGATTTTCTGTATATTTTTATTCCTCTTAGTCAGGTTTGCTTACAATCAAAGCTTCTGGTAGTAAACTAAGTTACATGATAATTAGAAACTGATCTAATCGAGGCTCACTGAAAGTGCTGTTTTGCTGTCCTTGGGGCTTCTCCACATAGACTTGCCCACTCCCAATGGCTTCTAGGTTCGAATAATAGCAAAGAGGCCTCCTTCCAGGCTCGTAAGATATTGCTTTATCGGTGCTTTTTGCGATGTAATAGTTCATGCTTCAGTGTCTGCAAAAAAGTCCATTATAATTTTGATTGTTAAACAGTTATAAAATATCGCCTACAGGAATTTGATTCAAGTTGAATGTTTCTGTTGTATATTTAGTTTGAAGTAAAGACATTTGAATCGATCCTGCCAAACGTTTGAATTGATCTTTTAAGTTCAATAAAAATATGAAAAAGGGTCACCTCATTTATTAATGTTACTAATATATCCTTTTGTCATCATTCACCAACAGGACATTTCGAACCAACAAACAATTACAAATTCAAGCCAACCTTTGTGTAGCTCTTTGTGCCCTTTATCTGGTGCTGGTTGTAGCAATCATCAAAATTGACCATGGTTTGACATGCAACATTAATGCTCATTTAATTAATTTATTCGTCCTTTCAACAATATCATGGATAACTGTGGACGCATACCTCTTATTTTTGTTCCACTTTCGACGAGTGGAAAACTGTCCCAAACATTTGCTTCTGAAAGCTTTGTGCTTTTCTTGGGGTAAGTGCTAAAAATCATAACTTATTACTAACGTAATCCGTTACAGTTAAACATTTTTTTTTTTAAATTCGGTGTACATTATATTTAAAACTCAGTTTAAGGCGGAACTTCATTTGGCATTCATTAAAATTAGTAAAACACGGTGCTGTTGTAAAGGTTAAGGATAACTTGCCAATGAAGGAGGATAAAATGTATTTCTTCCTTGCACACGCTTGAATATTTTACAAAGTTTTCTCTTTTTTCGTTTAAGGGCTTCCAGTGTTAGAAATCGTACTGGTCTTCATCTTTGACAAATTTGTTTATCCTGACCAGACTTCAACCTTGTGAGGCATTCTTCATTTTCAATTTCATTTTGGAATCGTTGGTCAATCGCATCTTCCTGTTTTATTAAATTTGTTTCTTCAAATCAGCTATCTTTGCATTCGGATCTTTTATGTTTTCCATCCCTTTCTCTTAAAACATAAAATAAGTTATTTTGACTTTGTAAGATAACAAGAAAATAAAATTAATTCAGTGCAATTTTTTGTTTTTGCAGTTGTTTTCTCCATCCTCGTTATGGCCTTCGTAAATGGATTCTTGGAAACTTTATTTTTCATTTGGTGTTTAACTGTGGTGTTTTTGGTTCCATTGCATTCAAGATGTACTCTTTCAACTTCTCACCGGGTGAAGTAGACGATCGCAGGAGAGCTGTCGCTTGCATAAGAAATGCCTTTTACAGCAGATTCCTCCTGGCAATGGCCTTCCTTTTTGGAGTACTTGCCATGAACATTTCTTCACTTAGGAGTCTTTTTGAGTTCACGTGTGTTTTATGTATGACCTTTCAAGTTGTAATAATGTTTCGTATAATGCTAATCCAAACATTAGATCACAGAAAAGTCTTTACGATATTCAAGACTCTTTTACCTAGTCCTCAAACTACTTACAAAATGAAGAAATTGAGAAAACGAAGGCCCTCTCCCCCTTCATTCCTGCTCGTTGAAATGAACGATAATATTGAAAATGGTACAGATGAGAACGTAACGTAATCCTTGATAACTGTTCTGGAAACATATTCAAAAACTAAGCAATTTTTCCATATAAATCAATGTCATCTGCCTCCCATGAAACAAATGACAGTACTGTTCAGTGGTTCCTTTTTCATGACTAACTGTCTAGATTGCCTCGTATAAAACAGAATAGAATCTGGTTGGCGTGACATAAAGTCCACTAAAGATAAAACCATTTACTTTCCACATTGATGTATTCTAGAGGTTCAAAAAATAAAAGAATTTGCAAGATATATCACGTATGAATTGCTTTTAATATGAGTTCAAGAATAAAAAAATCTTTGAACTGTTATCAACTTAATTTTACTATGCATCTAAACGAAAGAATTTTTAAAGGATGTAAAACGTAACCAAATATCTATATATTTATATATATATATATATATAGATGAATAGAAGAAAAGCAAAACACGGGGATATCCACATAAGTTAATTGAACATGGAGTCAAAAAAGCCGAAAGTATCCCTATTCATATTTTACGTGGTTGTGAAAAACAAAAGGACACGACAGACACACTCGCTTATGTGTCTACCTTTAATCCTAGACATCCAGAAATGTTC
>WURT03184555.1:0-10168 GCA_009936505.3 Holothuria glaberrima | reverse complement strand
GTAATACCAGTATGGATAAAGGTGACTAAACATCATCAAGGGGTTTACTGCTTACCAAATCTGTAAGCTATTCAATTTCAATTTTATTTTTTTTTTATTTTATTTTTCATATATGCTTTGTCACAAGTAATTTTACAATACGGTTATGATTTCAATACAGTTTTACAGACAACACTAGAAAAACAGAGAAGACTGTTATCATAAGCTTTACTTCATACAAATAGTTGTAATGGTGAAAAAAACGTTTCTTATCCCCCCTCCCCACCCCCCCAAAAAAAAAATCCATTCACTGAATATCTACATGATTGGAAAAATAAAAATTCCAAATAAGGCTAGCTCTTTTAACAGCAAGAGAAAATTTTTAAAATTTGTAAAAGTTAGTGATGGAATTTTTATACAGCCTTTATTAAATCCTTAAATTATCTGAACATTATTCCAAATTGTAGTTGCCCAATAGCAAACTCCTGTTGAAGACTGGAAGATCTTCTCACAGAATTTCATGATGTTTTTAAAATTCCATAAATATTTCAGTGAAACTATTTAAAATTGTCAGAAAATGTTCCTACAAAACATACTAATAACGTAACTTTTAATGTCTCTCAAAAGTTGGAAATAAATTTTCTACCTTTCACACCATCCTAACCACCTCAGAAAAGGTACTTTATTGTGAAACATCCTACCAGCAGATGTTAAACAACATTTTCTAGTAAGATATATGAACAACGAGAAAGAAAATATCAGTAGTTGTCATACTTTAAATAAAAATTTTGGAGCTAAAAATGTCAGTATACTGTTAAGGAATACAACATGTATGACTACAATTTTGTCTCACAGAATTATTTTTTCTGATTTTACTTTACGACTTCAATTCACCTATTTTACAAATAAAGTTAATACTCATACTGATATGAAGATATGCAGAGATCTGAAGCATTCATCAAATAGTATTTTCACATAGACCAACATTCAATGACCAGAGAGCCAAAAGGCACAGTTATTCCTTCCCACTAAACCGTAATTTCAGTTTTACATTGACACAGAGTCATTGTGAATTTACATTAAGGTACAAAATGTTAACAAACCATTAGCATCAAACAAACACAATATTTGATATTGTGATAAAATAGTCAAAAATCAGTTTCTTACTTTTATTGTTTGAGTATTAAATGCCACATTTAACGTCCAGACATAGATCATACTTGATTAATCATTGTTTATGTGTTTTTCACAGCTGAAACTCCATCCTGTGACCTCAAATGTCCTTTGACCTTTGTCTTATACTACAGTGATCATGTACCCAATATTAAGTGCACACATTCTAGGTATGAAATTCACTCACATTTTCCTCCTTGAGATATTATGCTTATAATTTGTCAGAGTTTGACCTCTAGTGACTCGATATCACATTTGAGCTATGCTACTTCTTAGGTCATCATCTTTACAATGTTTTACCATCTGACCTCTGATAACTTCAAATGACATTTGACATCTACCAATTATTACAGTGGATATGGGTACTCTCAATATTGGTGGCAACATACCACTTGAGGTATTCATACATTTTTGTTCTTCAGATATCATGTTTGTGTTTTCACTTTTTGACCAGTGGTAACCTAAAATGAAGTTTGACCTCTACAAAGACCAATTTGATCTTCTCAATATGAGTCATCCATGTATCAAGTATAAGAGCCATCCAAGAACCCCTTTTTCTGTATGACCTCAGCTAACTCCAACCAACCTTTGACCTCCCAAGCAAACAATAGGGACCTGGTACTCAGAGTGAAGCATCCATATGTCAAATCTAGAATCCATCAAAGCTACCCTTCTTGAGATATGGTACTTATAAAGTTTTGACCCTTTCAATTCTAAAGACCCCTTATGACTTTTGACTTTCATCAATATCCCCAGGGATCATCTACTCAATATGGCTCACCCACATGCAAGTATGAGATTTGTAAACGTTTACCTTTCTTACAAAACTGTTTACAAGCAGTTTTCAAGGTTTCCACTCTTTGTCTTCTGATGACCTTTAACCTTCGATGAGTTGAAAGCAACACAAAATATGTCAAATACACAAGCACACATACAGACACAACAACACCATCACATATTTTTCCGTCAACCTTCTTGACTCATAGAAAGTTAGAATCAATTCCATGTAGTTGCACATTGCTTTATGTATATATCAAACGGCAGGTAGTTTCCAAAATGATTTCGTGGCAAGCAGATGCTAGTTTCCTTACATGATTTGTGGGTAGAAGCCATTAATCACCCCATAGGTTTGTGGCAAGTGGGCACTACTTTCTCTACATAACTGGGGCAAATAGTGATTATTTTCTTTGTGGGTTTGTGAAAGACTTACATGTTCTTTGGGTAATGGTTTCACTTCCCTCTTGATATTCTTCCTGTTTCTTCAGTCGAATTGTTATTATGTACTCTTGACCTGAAGTAAGTGGCGTAAGAACTAAAGTTCTGGTATTTCCGAATCTTGGAAAGGTAAATGGCGTCCCAAAACCATTGTACGATATTTCATAGAAATCGAAATCTCCAATTCCTCCACTCCAAGCTAAACCAATGCTGGTTTCATCAACACTGGTCACTCGGAGGTTCACCTCAAACTCTGGGACAGAAAGGCAAATCAGAAAACCAAAATTATTTCAGATTTAACTGTTGTGATTAACCTAACAAGACTTCAGAGAAATAGAGTAAAGTGCCATAAGTATTAATAATATGAAAGAGAATACATCCATAAAAAGTCAACTTAATATAGCATCCACTTCCCCTTTGTTATTCCAGACTACCTTGCAAGTAACTACTGATATGCAGATTAGTTTACATACAGGAGGATCCTGAAGTCTTTATAAAACCCCTTTTATCTGAACACATCTGAACAGAAGGGAGTTCAAATAAAGGGAAAATTCGGTTATAAGGGGTTTCAGGCGTTGGCTTCAAGAACGGTACACTGGGTCACTTAAAGAATGAGTGACAAAATATTTTCCAAATTTTGAAACCTCTAGCAAACTTACAGAAAAATGCCCAAAATATTTAGGAACATTTTTTTTTTTTGGTCACAGATGATATGACAATTTACATTTTTGCAAACTTCTAAAACCCTGAGATTTTATTTCCAAAATGTGAAACAGTCTCCTGAATGACAAATGTTTTGCACGTACTAAATGTGTACATATGCTAAACAGAAGCTTTAACTTTATCTAATCTGGAGTATAAATTCGTCATAAATTACCAACGATTTTTGTGACACATGTGTAGAAGACTATCAAACAGCCATTCACAATGTTTTTAAGGTCAACTGTTGTTATTTGAAACTGTGAAGCCCTGTGATATCTACTTTTCAGTCTTAGTGAAACTTGGTCTTTATACTTTGTCCTAACGTATATATGGAACATCAACCCTATACTAACTCATGACTCTCATCAAAAATTTCAAAACGAACCGTATAATTTTTCCTCCAAAAGGTTACAAATTGTTGTCCACGACCAGATGTATGCTGTCTTAGTCATATTCATTGTGACATCTTACCACGATTGTTTAAGTCCCAAGAAAAATTAGTGTATTTCTGCTGAAATTTATTATTGAGTTTAAACTGCCTTGTGATGCCATGAACTACCTCCATTGTGTTGAATATTAGTCTAGTGGAATTGCAAGGCCAGTTCAGATACACAGATGAGAGTGATAGGGAGCACTTTGAATTCTTCTTTATCACAGATTCTCTGGTATGCATCCCTTGTATGCAGTAGTTCCCACAGGGGAAAGTATAGATAATTTATACATCTAAAAATAAGCAAAGATAGTAAAGAGGCCTTACCACCACATTCATTTACAGGGCTGCAAGCAATTAAGCTTGATTCGTCTGGTACTCCACGTAACTCGTATCCTTCAACAAAACCAATTTGGACACAAAAGTGTGTCAATTCCTCACAACCTAATGTTTCGAGATCAAGTGTAGCTTCCACATTTCTGAAGTCAAGCTGCGCACTGGGGAGAACATCTTCATTTCTTTGAGCAAGGGTCAGTTCATCATGGATATTAACTAATGGTGTATTAGTATCCCCAGGGTTACCATTACTGCCAAATACCGTGAACGTCCAAAGACCATCATCTGTTATGACCCTCCCAAACTGAGAAGTATCAGCTGTGATATTCATCATTATAGTGTGGGCTGGATCTCTCTCTAAAGTGCTGGGTGGACCATAAACCATAGTCGTCCTTGTGATAACAGCATCTGGGAAAGGAGTACAACATCAAAAACTTCAAATGGTAGAGAAGGGCACATGAAAAAAAAAAAAAAAAAACATATAGCTACTTAAGACAATTTCCTGTTTAATTAATGCTGCTTTGCAGGACCTGGTGCACACTGAAGCTCTCTGACAAAAGGCACTAAAAAATGACTACTAAGATTCCACAATTTTGAATCAGAATTTTCCTTGCCAGACAACTCTTCTAAAAACATCTCAAACCGACTTACCAACACATTCCACGGATGCACATCCTGTCAAAGAACTTGATGGACCAGACGGCTGAATATCAAAGTCTGGGTTAGCAGAAGGCACCCTTTGCAAGGTGGCACACAAGAAAGCAATATCATCACATGTCATTAAAGATAATACAAAGTCAGCAGCAACTTGTTCCAATCTAAGGGGTTCTGATGTTTCCAGGGTTTCGTTTACTTCAGACTGAGGCAATGTGGCAATAACCTAATTAAGAAGGTAATAAAAGTTAAGGTATCACATATCAAAGACACAAAATATTGTGACAGAAAAACAGCAAGTAAGTCTGTATGGTTGTAATAGTATTGACTTGTCTTTTACTCAAAATTGATATTGACTCAACAAACAAGGCCAGCCCACCACTCGAGTTTGTCTTTATGTATTGTCATTTACAATTTGCAATACCATTTAGCAATGAGTTACGGATGTGTTGACATATCGAAATATCGATATGTGTCGACATGAAGCCAAATGTCGCGACATTGACAGTGGCTTGACAAAGTTGCGATATAATGTCGTGAAAATAGAACACCCATTTTTTTTTCAATCTAAATGCACAAAAAAGTACAAATTATAGTGTTTTACTGATAATTGAACTATGTAACTTTGTATTCCACTTTTACTGGTTTAAAAATACAAGAATAAAACAATTAGAATTTTGTAAAGATATCGCAAATTATGTTCCTTGTAATGAAAGCCATTTATAAAGTTTATACTACTAGGCTAACGTTCAGCAAGCTACAGTATAATTTTACTTTTAAGGTTGTTTAGGCAGTATCACAGTACTGTAGGCTGCATGATGTACAGCGATTGTTGCGACATTGAGGTGCTGACATTTGGTGACATGCCGACATTTGAAATTGGCAATGTCGACACATCTCTACAATGAATGCAATCTTGCTGGCTAGCTTGTGGTTCCCATGTCCTTCTCCATTGATGATGTCAAGCAAAGACTCTACTAATCAGCCCATGTCCAAGAAGTTGTTTATCAAAGAGCTTAACTTTGGTGATTGACAGGGACATTACGTGATATCGCCCTTACTCAAATCGCCTCCCACTAAACAGTGCAAAACCCGACCTTTGGCCGACGAGTCGGGATTTTACTTGATGTTCACACCTTCAGATTAGAGCCACTGAGACACTTATCAGGTTTTACAATATTGATTGATTTTTCAAAAGTTTAGGCTATAATCTATAGGTGCGAACATCAAGTATTATCCCGACTTTTCAACCAGAAGTCGGGTTTTGCACTGTACAGTGGTAGGCGATTTGAGTAAGGGCAATTTCACGTTATGGAGAGGTTGGAATTTAGACTCTAACCCTGCCATTCACCTTATGATGAAGCAAAATACAGAGTATCAATGCTGCCACTGCCGTGTAAAGCTTTTACCCCAAATATAGGTAAAGATGCAGATAACTACTCCTCAAAAATTGTTAAATTCGTACAACTTCTTTTTTTGTATCTTCAAAATAAGTGACATGTAGTGACATCACAGCTGGACTGGCTACCATCTCAAGGTCCAATGAGTTCAACTTTAATTTTTTAAAACCACCCTGTGGTTCAAAATGTCACAGCAGACCTACAAGGTTCCATCACATTATATGTGGTCACCACTATGTCCAGGATGATATCAACCATGGTTTTGTGACTCATGGTTTGATATTTACCATATTTTCTTCTAACTTGACACAACTTAAGGATTTCAATACGTTCTTTACCACAGTTCTATTGTAACTGTAGCATAGATGTAGCCACACAGTGTCTTCATAATTTACAGCCTGTTTGAATGCTTCTTTAGTATCTAACTCTAACAAGCATTAAGTCATTCTGCAGTTTGTCTACAACCCAGTTAGAACAAACTAGTGTCTATTTAGCTGACTACCTTCAAAAGCCCTTGGCTCAGGGGCCTCAAGTCTACTCAAGATTCCATCCACACATGTATCTCGGCTTTATCACCCTTTGAAGCTACGGTTAGGTTAGATCAGATTTAACGACACATCAACATGAATGTGTTATATAGTGTCAACTAGATAAAAAAGTAAAGTTTAAATACGGTTTCAAATACGGTTCAAGTTCAAGTTCAGTTTCAAATATACTTCAAATATGGTGCAAGTCCTTCCCTTGAAGCTACGGAAAATTGTCCAACATGGGTATAACGCTAGTGCTCTCACCTTCAAGTCTGATTCAATTTTAAATTGGCAAAAGGGAAAATTAATTAGGATGATCACTTATGTGCCCTTACATGGCAGTAGAACTCACCTTTGAAGATTCTGGTGGCTGATGGGTATCACTGCCAACGTCATCTTCATTCCAGATGTAAGCTTCTACTTGCCAAAGGTCAGTCCCTTCGACACCAGCTCCAAATGGGTTTGCCTCTATTTCTAAATCAAAGGTTACAGTCTGAGGCAGAGAAGTCCTATCAAGTAAAATTGGTGTACCCTCTCTGAAGGAAAGCTCCACAGACAAAATTTCGACACCTTGGAAAAATGGCAAACATAAAAATATTAATTTTCGTAGCATCTCAGAAATATCATTTTGTTTATCAGTATACAGGAATTTGCAGTTTTTCTGGCAGTCTTTGGTAAAGAGTATGGGTAAAATGGGACTATCAAAGTCAAAAAATAGGATATAAAATACAAAAAACAGTGCAAAAATAGGGATATATCATATCATAGAACAACACATTATGGACATTAAAGGACTGTGCCATCTCTCATTACAAAGTGTTGTTCAATACACAAAAGATCAAACTTTCTACATGAAACATACAATATCTCAACTGTGGGCACATCAGCTGCTTGCTGTGCAACAGACTGGCTAACCTTTCCTCCACTGATAATTTCAACGTATTCTGTGTCAGAGCAGCCACCATGTTGGCAGGTTCACTGTGAGTCAACTCAGAGAGCCAAAAGCAGTCTAAGGTTGGGTGTCTTCCGATGCAATAACAGCAAGTACTTCATGAAAGCAAAAGCACCAGGGATTGCTTAAGGACATCTGATAGGGGAACTTACTAGGAGTGACTTTCTACGAAGCTCTAGGCAATACATTCAAATTGTTAAAACTGACGTAAAGCTCACCAACTTTGAGCACCTGGAGTAGTTTACTGAAGCTCATATTATTTTTTTATTTAAGGAATAAATTGCATTTGGCGGACTATTATTGGTGAATAAACCGTCAAGACTCCAAATGTGGCAAATAACGGACGAGGCGAAGCCGAGTCCGTTATTTGGTTTAACAAGGTTGACCCGGTGATCCCAGATGACCTTTGACCCCCACCAAAAACAATAGGGTTCATTCTCTTACCATAACGCATCTACATATTAAGTATGAAATCAATCCAAGCTTTCTACATTGAGATATTGTGTTAACAAGGTTTTCGGAGTTTGACCCCTGGTGACCCCAGATGACCTTTGACCCCCACCAAAAACAATACAGTTCTTCCTCTTACCATTAGGCATCTACATAGTATGATATCAATCCGCGCTTACTAACTCGAGATATCGTGTTAACAAGGTTTTCAGGGTTTGACCCCCTGGTGATCCCAGATGACCTTTGACCCCCACCAAAAACAATAGGGTTCTTTCTCTTACCATAATGCATCTCCGTAGTAAGTATGAAATTAATTCAAGCTTCCTAACTTGAGATACTGTGTCAACACCGTTTTCAGGGTTTGACCCCCGTGACCCTAGATGACCTTTGACCCCTACCAAAAACAATAGGGTTCTTTCTCCTACCATAATGCATCTACATACTAAGTATGAAATCAATCCAAGCAATCCATTCTATAATTACACATTAAACTGGCTAGTGCCACTGCTGTCAGAGAGAGGATCGAGCATAAATGTATCATCAGTACCAAAAAGTTCACATCAGGATGAAGAGAAAGTGGTAACATTTAAATCACAGCATTAACCCACTCACCAGCACATGACACAGGTTGACACTGTCGCAAATCTTCTGGACTGGCTGGACTATCAACGCGATATCTGGGTATTGCATTATCTCCACTCCATACCTCAATACAGAGATACTGAAACTGGTTACATTTTATGTCAGTTAAATCTAAGTTGGCTAAAACATTAGTAAAACTTGATGTGGCAGCTCGTTCTATTGATGTTTCGCCCTGTTCCAGTGTGAGTTCAGCCAGGCTTTCTCCCTATATGAAAAAGGCCACAGAAATGAAAAAAAATATAATAAATAAAAATGAAATGTTTCCATTATTTAAGAATAATTCTTATATGCTACTTCATTCCACTCCCACAAATTTGTTTCTTTAAAAGCTTTTCTGCAATTTTCTCTACAGCCTAACCTTTCTGGTAACTTGATTAGGATATCCACCTCACTGAAATATTAATGAGAACAAGTAAAACAGAGAAACCTGAATGTAAACATGACATTTTGTTTTCTGTATAACACAGCTGGCCAGGATACTAACAGAGCTGTTTTCACTATGAACAATAGAGAGTTCAGTGTGCTCAAAATTCTTCATGGGAACCGGTCAAAGGTGAAGTGTTCCAGATGAATGCACTGATCCAGTAGTGTACATGCTAGTTTAGTGAGCATTTTAGCATTAAAGATATGTATGACATATTTCATACACATAGATCAATGCATGCACACTGGCAAGACAACGGCTCACCTTGCTCCTCCCCCCCCCCCCCAGCATTTTCAAACTCATGTATTAATCCTGACAAGCCTCATAACACACAACAAGAGTAGGCAATATACAACCTTAACAACTAGTTATTAGAGGTTATATCTTTCTTTTTAAATAAGTTGTAATGGCACTGTTACCTAGGAAACAGCAGATTTCACAGATCCAAAGGTATCAGAAGGAAGATGACTGGTTTAAATTCAACTTGTGCAGCTGTATGAGTTGTTGTGCATTCATAGTAACTATCTATGCTGTCACTCAGTCCAAGCAGCATATTACCAGACTGCAGCCAATATGCAGCTCCAGTACAATTTTACCAAAATGCTAAAAAAAATATTTGGCAACTGTTGAATATTTCTTGATAAGGTTTAGAGGGAAACACAACACTGAATCCATACTCACAGTACTTGAATGATTGTTTTTTTACCAAGTATACGCTGTAGCCCCCCCCTCACATCTTTTACTGGATACTTTAAGGGATAGAAACTACCTACCAGACGTGGTCCAGTTCCTTCAAATGCATCACTGAGGAACACAATGACTTTCCACAGATTAGTTCCAGTAACAAAGGCTGACTCACTTCCTATGTCAACTTCTATATTCAAGCTGACTGGAAAGTTACGGTCAAGCTCAAACACCCTGAATCCAGTGCCACCCTGGTTAGAGTTGATGGAAAATGAGACAGCTTCAAATGTAACTCCTGCAAAACAGACATATACAAGGAGACTTAAATGAAAATTACCAAAAATTGTGCACGTCACCATGGGTGGCAATCCTAGGGGGATGGGGGATATATTCCCCCATGGAATTGGATGAAGGGATACTGTACACTATATCTCCCCATGAAATCAACCTGGCAGATTTGGAAATCAGAACACTTTACCTTTTTCTGGACTTTTTACTATAGGCCTATTTACTTTTTTAGGAAATACTTCTGACAATTAATTGTTATAGTATCATGTTGCAAAGCCTGGAAAAGGCCACTTCCAGTTATCTGGGGGTATT
>WURT03184544.1:0-10168 GCA_009936505.3 Holothuria glaberrima | reverse complement strand
CAACTTCTTTCGCCCTAAGTGGGGAATTGGTGAAATATATATATATATATATATATATATATATATATATATACTCACTCCACTCTACTACTTCCCCAATCCCTTTCCCCTCTCAAGTAGTTGATGTTTATTCCTGGAAGTTGAAGTTAATTATATATAATTCAAAACATGAAATAATCTCAAGGAGAGGAAACCCATCAGTCTGCAGTGAACCCAAGACTTAAAAAATGAAAAACAAAAAATGTACACAATTACAACATATTCACTGTAGATGTACATTTTAAAGTCTACACTAAAGAAAATTGTCAGCAAAAAACTAGGTGACTCTTGATGATATAATGGTGCTGTGGCTGTTGAGTCATTTTTCATCCTATCTAAACATTTAAAGATTAAATTGTAACAATTGAAACAAAGTCTGGCTAGAGTCAAGGTGTGAGATTTGGTGTCGGGTAGAGCTATTAAATAAATAATATTTGAAAAACCAAGTTCCTAAAAATATTAGGTTGGGATGTATTTTTGGTATGTTTATTTGAAGTGTGGTTTTCAGTATTGATGGTTCACTGGTTCCTGTGTCATATTTCTTGGCTGGAGACATCACAGGGTGACAACACATGTACAGCAAACTAGTCATGTTGAAATGTGCTCAGCTATGAAGAGATCTTATCATGATGTGTGTCTGTAGACTGGAGCAATTTTTATTTTGTACAAATTTTATAGTATAAAGTGGTGATTGGGGGAGTGTTTTTTTATGGGTCGGTGGGAGAGGGCGGGAGTTGGTAAGTGGTGCAAATTAACACACTCTCTCTGCCTACTAGAACTCTGAAATATTTCTTCTAGTTAACTTTAGCATCAATCATTAAATTCACTTCACAGACATGTCCTTATCCTTTTCCATGTCATTCTGCATTTAACTTCCTGAGTGAAGTGAGGTCTTCAGAGATCTAATGGCAACTCCCTGCTTTCACCACCTTGTCCCCAATTTGACTGACTGTCAGCCAACTGACCGGCTGACCATTCCTCATTTCCCTTTGATGCTACACGTTTTTGCAAGTGTTCTAGAGGTCTCCTTAAAAATTATGGACTTATCCTTTATGAAGGGGTTATTTGACAGCTTTTAACAGTTTCTAGTTGAATTTACAGTACTGCTTTGTGTGTTGCATCAACTATGTATGAGATTCCACTGCTAATTCTGAACCATCTTGCTCTGTCATGAATTGTGGGGTGGGAATCCTTCTGGTAGCAGTTTGTGTTCAGGGGTGTGCAGCATTTTAAGATAGATTTCGAAAAACCTTGCTTTTTCTTAACAGGAGCCCTACTGTATGTGTTCCAAGCCAATTACAGTAAATCATGCACAACATGCAGTTGTGTTGTAAAGTGTGTCAGATGAACTTAAGCTGTACTTTCATGATTGCTCCACATGTCAGTGTCATAGCTTAAGTTGCAAGCACTTTCAGGGGGTCCAACATGCCTACTAATGTACCATGCTGCATTGTCTACATAACTCTGAACATTTATGTGACATAGACGCTGCCCATACCCTTGTTACTGTACTTTCAAATTGTTATTGAGATTTGTGCCTATTTTAAATATTTTAATTATGGGTTGGCATGAATAACAGCATCACATGCATCATAGTTGCACTGCAGTCATGTTTTAAACCTAATATCTGTGGGACACACTTAAAAAAAAAGTGCTTGAGTTAAGCAAAAAGGAGGTGACACAGATCTACCATAATTACAGTACTCTGCACTTTTATCAAGGGTACATAAATGTGCATATGTTATCAACAGAAGACCTGTGAAAACCAGGCTATACAGAGAATGTGCAGATGACATATTTTGTACCATGTGACTAATTTCTCTGGACGGCAAGCATGGCTGTTTTAAAAAGGGCCTTTAACCTCGCTGGTCAGTATAATATTTTAGACCAAAATTGTTATTTATTGCTCATCATTTGTTGCACATGTCTCCAAGAGCAGAAAAAGAAAGTTTCACTTCAAGAAATTCAAGCATGGAAAGACAATGAAAGAAATTTATAAGCAAGCAGCTGAACTACCTGAGTAGGTGGCAGTTCCGTTTTTGCCTTTCAAAATGACGGCCAAAACCGTGTGCCATGACGTCAGTGCACGTCCTTCTAAGTGATAGATTGTGTTGGAAAGGGCAAAATGTATTTGGTGGTAGATACCAGTGATGCCAACAAGTCTCCACTTCCAAGTCCCAAGTCAAGTTGCAAATCAGAGATGTCAAAGTCTCAAGTCTTTTGTTAACTTTTTGGCAAGTCTCAAGTCACCTCATTTTTATTGATATAATGGATATGTTAGGCCCAGGTCTCATTTTATCTTCGGATCCAGCAAGAATTGGCTTCCTAGGTGAGCTTCTGATGGCTTCTTGAACCTGTGAAGAAGACTACACTAAAGCACTATATAATCCATTACTCTACTTGGCGCTCCAAATGCAAATGCTGACCTATGGGGAGCCTGAGCACAATGACAGTAGGTTCCATTTTTGCCATCTTTGATACCCGGCCACTAGTAGAACTTCCTGACTGCCTGGTCGCAAGTAGAATGCTCTGACCACTTGACTATGCTGCATAATCTACAGTTTAACATGCATGCACACTCATTCATGACTGCCCAGATTCCTTCAGTGTGCAAAATATTAAATGGACAGATGCTATCTTAGGTAATGTCAATATATGTATTAAAAACATAAATTGATTATTTTTACAGTTGATCGTGTACTCAATGAACCACCCTCCGATCAGTCTAACTGCATGCCTGCATGTACCTGTTATGTACAGGTACAAGGCAGACTACCCTTCACACTAGTAACATGCAAATTATAACAAACCAATTAATGTGTCTGAATCTCTCAAGTTTAATTGCAGTGTAAATTTGTAGTTTTGCTTTGCCTTGATAGTAGTAACCTGTGGATGTACTCAGATCTGTTACAATAGTGAGCCAGAAAGTAATGATAATTGATCTTGTTAAATGTCACATGAAAAGTGAAAATAGAAAAAAAATACAAATTTTTCAGTGCACTTTACAGTACAGTGTCGGGCAAAGTGTAGGCAAATAGTGCAAGTTGCAACCAACGGTATAAAGTCTTACGTGGGAATGTATTGGCGCGACAGAGTTGTGTTATGAATGAAAATGATTGTTCCAGTCTTGACAACTCTCATAATTTATTGAGCCAGCAAGTCGCTCATAAAAAATATCAAGTCTTTTGGGGCAAGTCGCAAGTCAAGTTGCAATTCTTTACTAGCTTTTTGGGCAAGTATCAAGTCAAGTCCCAAGTCCTTTGAACCCAAGTCTCAAGTAAGTCGCAAGCCCCCCCCAAAACGGGACTTGAGTCAGACTCGAGTCCAAGTCCCAGACTCAAGTCCCCAACTCTGGAATTAAGATACTTTTCAGTTCGGTGAGGTGTGTTAAAAAAGCCGTAATTATTTTGGCTTTCAAGATTTCCTTAGTGGAGCATTTTACTACGTAGTGGCTGGGCCCCCCTTTTCCTACCCCTTATGATACAGGTCTAGCCTAGTGGGAAATGCTGAAGTGTGAAGGTGGTGTACAGTGTGGGAAGGGGGGGTTTCCCGAAAGACCGAAGGTCTGCAAGACCGAAATTGCATTGCAGCATATGGGCGAAGCTGTAACTGGTTTGATGTGTGATCATATGTCCATTAAGATTTGAGAGACCCAAGGTCCATGAGACCGAAAGTGAATTAAAAGGTCAGCAAAACCAAAGGATAGGGTTATGGAGTAGGGGTTTGGATTAGGACCAGGACCATTTGAATTTATAGAACCTTTTTTGAACTTATTAGGGCTCTTTCTGAACTTCTGGGACATCTATTGAACTTATGGGACATCAATGTGAACTTATGAACTCTTGAACTTTTCGGTTTCTTTTTAATTTCTGGACCTCAAAAGTGGACTTACGGGATCGTTGAAATGAACTTATGGGATGCTGTAGTAAACCTATTGGATTATTTGGGAACTTATGGGACGGTTGAAAATATGAAAAAAGGAAACCCCCAGAAATTCAAACGGTCCTTAACCCTACCGCTTAACCCTATCTCTAATTCACTTTTGATATCACAGACCTTCGATCTCTCAGGCTGTAATTCACTTTCGGAATTGTGGACCTTCGGTCTCGCGCACTTCGGTCCCGCAGACAGTAACCTGTTGGAACATGGTCCTTACAACACCAGTGATGTGACTTGTGTTTTGGTTTCCCTATAAAAGGAATACCTACGTATGTATCACCCAGTGTTGATCTAGACATGACTGAAGACTTGTTTATTTCAGTGTCGACAGTTATTCTGATCAGCAGACCTAATTCTCCCGCCGTAAAATACTTAAGTTGTCAACACTTTTGACATTTCTTAGCTACTTGACTTGAAGCTTTCCGTAGCGTCCACAATTTGGATCTGCAGCTGCTGATAGTTCTTCTGTAGTGACAAGAAGGTGACCAAAAGCTTTGTGAGCTCCACATGTAGGTGGTCATTTATTGCTGTGTGTTAGCTTCATGCTTTGTGGTTTTGCTTTTGGTGTATCATTTTAGAAGGCTCTACTAATGAATGTTATGCATTATGTTTATATTCAGTAGAGATTTAGAAGTACAGTAGTTTGGGAGAGAGGTGCTCTTTCCACTCAACTGTTGCTAGTGTGGGGAAGAAATGTCAGTGACATTACTCATTGCTTTAACCTTTCAGGAAACATTTCACAGCCGCATTTTTTATCAGTTCCTTGCGTTAGCAAAAGGAACCAATGTAGTCAGGTTGGCATGTGTGTGTTATGTGTGTGTCCATGACGCTCGCTTGGGTATGCTGTAACTCAACAAGGGAAAGTTGGACTAAACTTAAACTTTGGTATGTAGATCCGAAATAGTGAGAAGTTGTGCCCTATTGTTTTTGTCAAAGGTCATCTGGGGTCACCGGGAGTCAAACACTGAAAAGGTTGTTGGTGCGATATCTCAAGGTAAGCAGCTTGGATAGGGTTGATATGTGATATTTGGATGCGTTGTGGTAAGAAGATGTGGAGGTCAAAGGTCATCTGGGGTCACCGTGGGTCAAACATTGAAAACTTGTAGTTAAGACAATATCTCAAGGTAGGAAGCTTGAATATATTTCATAAGTGTATGGATGGGTTATGGTGAGAAGATGAATCTGATAATTTTGGTGGAGGTCAAAGGTCATCTGGGGTAACCAAGGGCGAAACACTGAAAACCTTTTTTACACGATATCTCAAGGTAGGAAGCTTGGATAGATTTTATATGTGGTTTGTGGATCCACCGTAGTGAGGTGTGTCCTATAGTTTTTGGTGGAGGTCAAAGGTCATCTGGGGTAACCAGGGTCGAACACTGCAAACCTTGTTAACACAGTATGTTAAGGTAGGAAGCTTGGATAGATTTCATACTTGGGTATAAAGATCCACCATAGTGAGGTGTGCCCTATAGTGTTTTTGGTGGAGTTCAAAAGTTATCTGGGGTCACCGGGGGACAATCACTGAAAACCTTTTTAATACAATATCTCAAGGTAGGAAGCTTCAAGAGATTTCACACTTGGTATGTGGATGCATCATGGTGAGAAGATTGATTCTTTCATTTGTGGTGGAGGTCAAAGGTCATCTTGAGTCACTGGAGGTCAAACTCTGAAAACCTTTTTAATGCAATATCTCAAGGTTGGAAGCTTCAATAGATTTCATACTTGGTATGTGGATGCATTATGGTGAGAACATTGATCATTTCATTTGTGGTGGAGGTCAAAGGTCATCTGGGGTCACTGGGGATCAAATACTTAAAACATTGTTAAATTTTTAACACAGTATCTCAAGGTAGGAAGCTTGGATAGATTTCATACAGTAGTATGTGGAAGCCTTATGGTGGGAAAAACTTTTTTTTGGTGGAGGTCAAAGGCCACCTGGAGTCATTCACTGGCAGTCAACTCTGAAAACCTTTTAAGGCAATATCTCAATGTAGGAAGCTTGGGTAGGTTTTATATACTTCACATGGTGTTGCATTACATCCAGCAGAAAACCATACAAGTCTTGTGGTTTTGTGCTGGATTTAATGCAGCACCATGTGAAGTACAAAATATCTATCCAAGCATTTAAGGTACTCTGCCAAAAACTTTGAAGGTCATGAAGCAGTCACCAGAGTCACAGACAAACTTCACATTAGTTAATATTTTGTTGTATGCTCATGGCCCAGTTTCATTACATTCAGCAAGAAACATACACAGTGCCCATTGGGCTCTTGTTTTTTGGGGGAAAAGATTAATCCACAAGACATGATTTTAAAGTGCTATTTTCAAGTGTACTAGTGCAAAGGCTCACATAGGATCAAGATTGGAAATCTTTGTCACAGTTATAGATCAGAGAGAAATATTTCTGACATTAATCTATCTGCAACATTAAGTTCAAGCTCAAAGTTCAAAAGTTTATCCAACTAATGCATAGGCCTACAACAATATACCTCAGAAATTGGTTCATTGCCAAAAGCACCAATTTAAGAAATTAAACATTGAAAAGAAACACAGTATTTACACAACTAAAATATAAACACACAAAGAGATGGCAAGAATAGAGAATGATATATATGAATTAAGAACAAGCCTAAGATTAAGAATAAAAAATTTACAAACTACAGTATTGTTCCTTGTAACTGCAGCAGGTTAAAAACTCCAAGGCCTGATATTTATTCAAAAAAAGCTGTCATACCCTTTATGTTTTTCATGGTGCCCCTTAAGACATGGAGGGAATTAGTCAGAGTTTTGTGTGCCCTTCTGTCAGATTTGATATTGCTGTGCCCCTCTTGAGTCATATGTCATGTCCTACTAAATATCAAGTACAGTATCACAATTTAGTGTATCATAGGATCAGACTATGAAAGATCTTACTGTGAAGTCTCTGGAACAGACTTTGTATTGATGCTTGTCATTACATGCAGTCACCACTCATTGTGATGTGCACTTTTGTGTTTTGTGAATGCAGGCAGACATTATAGCATCAAAGTCATTCATTGTGTACTTAACAGTTCTTAGCAACAGACATGTTGTAGGAACATAACAAAAGTTGCCACTTGCAGGTACACCATATCTCTTCACAAAGGAATAAGTGCATGTATGCATCATTTCAGGTATGATTGCAAAGTGCAAACATTTATTTTTGCAGATTGCCTAACATTTATGAGCACTTACCATGAATAAATACTTTGGACTTATGGGTATGAAATTTCTATCTACAGCAGAAACAAGTTACGAATTAAATTATGCAATGATATTATGCTGCAACCTTTAATAGAGTGAAGCCATCAAGAATATGGAGAACGTCACGAGAGGGAGGGGGAGAAGGGCTGTGATGTGGGTTGGAAGTTAGATTAATCCACTTTATCATGAAGGGAGTGAAAATACGATATAATGGATATGTAAGAACACTTAGCGTAAAATCCCGTTAGAAAACTGGAAAACAGCTAAAGATACGAGACCCAGAAACCTCCAATGTACAAGCTTTGCAGCGGGAGCTAGAGAATGAGGACGAGCTGTTGGTCAAGATGGGGGATATAGGGGGCACGGTGTCAGAACTTTTCTGAGTTGCAAGCAGAGCGCGAGAATAATGCAAATAAGATGTCGCAAGGAGTAAGAATAGTCGCTCGTGACTACACCCACCAGGAAGGGGGGGGGGAATTCACTTTATAAGTGACTGCATAAAACCAATGTTTTCACATCAAGCTTAAATAGTGTGAGGTCTTCAAGTATTTAATCCTGAGAATCATGGTTGTTTGTTGATTTGGCGGTAAAGGTTGTATTTACTCATAAGCATGTAATTTATTGTAAGGTACTATAATGTAAGGCAGTGCAAGTCACCAAAAAATTATATGAGGTTGGTTCAAGAGGTGTACCTTTGGAACCTTTCAAGAGTTTCAACAAAATTCTGTTGTAAGTTAACATTCCAAAGGAGTTGGCATAAATTGCCCCAGGTATAGGAATGTGGGGCACCAAATGGCTTTTTTTCGTTTTCGTTTTGCTTTCATCGATCGTGCATGGAGAGGGATAGTGAATATTTCTCCTGGGGTGCAGGTCATGCTCATTACAGTCCTACTGATACATTTAATTCGAACTGTTGATATTTCTAGAAAAGCAAATTATACCCATTATCCCATGATACAGTATGTATCTGTTTCTGTTCTCTCATTGTTGAAAAACTTAAAAAGAAGTGATGATGATAAAGATATGAAGAAAAGTGCAGGGCTGTGACTTGAGACTGAGATAAAGTATATGGATGTTTATCCTACTTTTGTTTAGACAGTCCACTCTTTAACCTCAAACTTTTGGTGATAGTGCTCTGAAATCGTGGCTATCACATGTTTACATCTAATTTTGTGCCAACAATAATGCCAGAACAACACAATCACATGAATCAAATTTTGTTTTGCTTTTTTTTTTTATGTACATTTTTATATTTTCCCTCTTGTCGCCCCTAAGAATGGTGTGAGAACGTGCCTGCTATGTTTAATTCTGTACATGCATTTCTTTTTCTTGGAAGAATGAGTGTATAATGTAAATGAAAGAAACCAGATGTGAATGAATGGTTTGTGATGTAATCACTATACCTCTGATATAAAATAATTATCTAGAATCATGAGGCTAAATCAGTGGTGAGCCAAGACAGGTAAAGGTCACTGTGATGTAGCTTTTCATGGTTGGTTATGTAAATCATTGGTTTCTGTGGCCTTAGTATTTCATTATTGGGAAACAATTTTTGAAGTTGGCCTAATACAAATGTTGAGTCCTGAAATAAAATTAGTGAGTTGTTTAACAGTGGTACCCAAGATGGCACAATTCAGAGTTTAATTCAGTTTTAAGGTAATGTGGAATTATTCTACAGAAGATAAACATTATTAAAGGGATAAGGTCGTGTCTTTACAGTACACTGGTTTTATTCATTGCAGATTTTCCGATTAAATTTTAATGGCTGTGTGACATAGGCCATTTATGAACACAAAGCTCTCATCATTTAGAGAATTACATAATTCCACAATAAGGATGTCATCTAATATTTTATTGTGATAAATGTACATTCCCATTTCCAAAGACAATGTAGACATGTTTTAATTGTTTTTGTGTACCATATATTTCAGTTCTAATTAGCATACAGTGCAACTGCATATGGCCAAGCCTCACCTACATGGAACACCGTACCCATGAAACAAAAAATGCTTGGGCATTTTCGTAAAACTTAATGAATGCAAAAACATTGCCTTATTGAGTCACTTAAACCATTATTCTACCACCTCGCCCATCCATTATTGAGAATTGTGCATTCTGATTGGTTAAACACTGACCTGTTATTCCACAACACATGGTCAGTAATCGAAAAAGCTGATAAAAATGAAAGTTTTTTCACAGATTTTTGGTGGTAGAATAGGAATAAACCACATTTGTCGGACTATTATTGTCTCATAAACCGTCTTGACTCCAAATTTAGCAAAATACCGGACTCGGCTTTACCTCATCCGTTATTTTGCCATTTGGAGTCTCGACGGTTTATTCACCAATAATAATCCGCCAAATGCGATTTATTCCTTAAATATCTGTATGGCTCTTTGCCCCTTTGGTGGAAATTGAACCTTTTTAAAATCTGATTTCTTTAAAGGCCTATGATATGAGAATGATTTCCTTTCAGCAGTGCTCTATCACAAAATGTGTGTTAAAATAACATTCTTAATCTTCCATGTTTCTTGTAGTAAATCAATGAAAAGCTCTTTGTAATTTCATTGACAGTAGTGGCAGGAAGAAAAAAATGAAACAGAAGAGAACTATTTGTAAAAAATATGAAAACAAAGAATCAAAAATTGATCAATATCAGAATTTAATCACAGGATATACTGTATTAAGGGTACACTAACCATACTGTAAGTTTTATTAATGTTACGTATCTTTTGTTATGCCAGTCTTACTTCCATCTTCGTTTCATGTGTGGTATATGTGTATGAAAAATATCATATTTTGTCCTGGAAAACCATGTCTGTAAAACTCTTTTGTGAACCAACTCATATACTGTACCACTAGGGATTAAGGTTCATTCACATACAGGAAACGTGAAGATTTCATTTCAGTGTTGCGCTGCGCTCGCCTTTGATTGGAAAGCAAAATGATGTTCTTTACAGAATTGAGC
>WURT03184533.1:0-10168 GCA_009936505.3 Holothuria glaberrima | reverse complement strand
ACCAAAGGTACGCAGTTCAGATGCTGTTGGTATTTTCAGATTCATCTCAAAACTCGGCATTTTCTCTATCAGTTGAATGTCGACTGGTCCATTCACTTCATCAATACTTGCTGTGTCTGTGCCTCGGGTGAGAGGTTTAGCTGAAGAAAAATCGATCCAAACGGCCATGAAAACCAAAAGTTGTAATACAAGAAACTTCATCTTGAAAACTCTTCTTAACTGACTCAATGTAATGTTACAAGTTTGGATGCTTGTAAAAGTTTGAAATAATAGCTAATTCTACGAGGTCTTTTATTTCTTTTCAGCACCCTGAACGACTTCCGATGATTGGTGACCTCATGATAATCAAGTACTGTGCGTGACTCCTTTACAGAGGTCTAATATTGCCTACGTCATATCCATTGTTATGTCTGTACATGTTCCTAATAAGGAGAGTAGTCAGGGTGAAAAGTTGACAAAGTTTGCTGCATCATTTTTTACATAATTTTCTTCTTTTGGTAATAAACCTTGACGTTAGATGAACACGAAGCAATTCATTCCTTTACTCCAAGGGGTAAAAAGTTTGCAAATTCACCATGGTCGATGTTCAATTTTGTGGGTGAGTCACTGTCTTTTGAAACTGGCAGACCTAATTCGTAAAATTCTAGCAAATCTCTGAAGCTCTTTTATTGAAGGTAGGGTATAAGGCTGCTATTTGAAAACTTTTTAAAATTTAGTTGGGATTGTTACCCTCTTTTTTTATTCGATTCCATGGGGTAATTGATAAAGACATTCATTCTCAAAACAATTATTACTTCATCAGAGTTGTAAACGAGTCACTCAATTTTGCAGTCGGGTCGAGTTATTACTACTTTCAATGAGACTCGAGTCATTGTATTATTAGCACGAGGAAAATTATTATACTGCTCGAGTCATTTCCCTTTTGAAAATTAGTGACTCGAGTCATAGCTCGTTACAACACTGTACTTAATACAGCAACCGTTCTGAAGTCACTCAGTAAAGCTCAAAATCTTCCCCAACCACCCAAGGAGAAATTTTCTTGGTCCCTTGACTAGATCATTTTTATCGATCAGGTTATAAATACCACATAACATGCTTCTTGTGTATTTACATTTAGTTGGTACTTAGAGAACACAACATTGAGTAGTTTACTATTGATTTATACTCTGCAATTGGTATTTTGTGGGTTCTAAGTATTTTTAAGTAAACAAGTACACCATTCCTTATTCCAAACGCGTGCGGGACTACCTTCTATATGCGTTGGGGTTAGGGTGAGGGTGAGGGTGAGGGTGAGCACTTTTTCCTGAAATATTTGGAAAAATGTCACATGTTTGCCAGGAAAAATGCCCAAGATTCTGCCCGAACAAGGGACTGCAGTCCCCCACCCCCAACTCGCCTTGTATTTCTATGAATAACACACTTACAGCTGAAGGCTACAAAATAATCCCATGCCCTATTTTTCCCAATATTTGCCTACATAGGTAGAAAAACTTTTAACTCCACAGAGGTGAAAGTATAAAAGTTAATATAGCATGCAACGTGGTTGTACGTGGCTTAGTGTGCAAGCATTTTAATACTGTACACGGTTGTCACCGAAGGCCAACTGAACAAAATACATCATTTTCTTTTATCCGAAAGCTACAAGGACGCCACCTAACCTGTTTTAAATTTTGGGCAAACTTTCAGCTTCCTTGAGGAACCGGATGCTATCCTAACATGGGCATGCTTGGCGCATCAGTATTGAATGGAAAAGAACTCAAACCAACATTTAGGGTCAGATATGGTATGTGGCAAATAGGGAGGGGGTGGCAGACGGATGCCTGTGACCCTGCCCTTTTCGAAACTGAAGATATTTGTCGACAATCAAGGTTTTTTTGAAAAGCAAAGCAATGTCCTATAGAAATTACAAGGTTGTAGCCTGGGCAAAATCCCTAGGAGTACTACATGACACTATCTAAGCGGAGTACCAAGTGGCGGTTCCATACAGATAGTTGACAAACGGGCAGATCCTTCCTTATTACCTGTGCAGGAGCTTTATCCTGGAGGAGGGTGCTGAGGGGAGGGGTACATTAAGGCCTAGCTTAGGTGCAAGATTGTTACCTTTGGCAAAGCTTTGAACTGGTTACATCTTTGCAAATTGTCATTACCTGACTATTAAGTGATATTCTTCTCATTCTTTGGCTGGGCGTAAGTCAAGAGGTGCCGGTAAAGAGAAAAGGATGATTCTGCATACTCATTGAGAATTTTTTGTCTAGGTTGGCTTACATGCAAAATGGTGCTATCTTTAATAAAGGTTCGTAAAGAGTTAAATTGATTACATGTTTAGGAATTGTCATTATTTAATGATATTTTCCTATTTTGGTAGGGTGTAATTGAAGGGGATGTTGCCTCCAAGGATCGAAAAAATGACACCTCTACTCTTTGAGGAATTTTTCTCGTACCAAGTTTTTCTAGATCTAAAAATGGTATCATCTCTGGTAAAAGTTGGGACTGATAACATAATCTGAAATTTTTATTATTTACTGAATTTTTCGGCTGTGGCATGTTACCCTTATAAAGCTGGTACCCGGTGGAGACTCCTAACTAGTGCTCTTAGTACGCTACTGAGGGAGCCACCATCAGTTGGCGCGTAACTGTAGTGTAGGCCTTGCAAGAAATTTTCTGTCGAATGTCTCCTAGATGAGGAGTTCTGACACATTTAAGACCTTAAAGTTGCATCTGAACATTTCGTTACATATTTTATGCTTAAGAAGCAAATTCAGATTTCAAGAAGAAAACGAAGATTTAAAGGGAAAATGCAGCCCCCTCCCCAATTTGAAGTAGTCTAACCCGGTACTAAATCAGGAATGGCTCCATATCAATCATGTGACCATATTTTTGTTACTTATTTCCTTAATTTATGCAGGATAACTCATTGTTTCACCCTCAATATTCAATGATTTTATACAGGAACATTATGAAAGTACTTGTGAGAGAAATAAGAGGAGATCTGTAAGATTTAGCAAATTTTTGAAAATAAACTTGGGGAAGGGGGACTGCCTTCTCCCTTTAATGTAATGGGAAAATGCAGTCACCCCAATTTAAATTGGTGTACTCGGTATCCTACTTACTGAATGGCTTTAGAGGATCATGTTACAGTATCTTTCCTACTGAGTGATATTCACGTATAGAGTAATTCCTTAGTTTACCTTGAATATGCAATACTTATGTTCTAACATATCATGAAACGTAGCTACAGTGAAACAAGAGCTTATTTGTGAGATTTAGATGTCGTTCAAAAATAAGTTTGCGGCAACTGCCTACGTCCTTTAAAATAAAAATCTTTACAAGCTCATTGATTTTAGGTAATACGTGTAGTTATTTTTAGCCAGCGTATAGGCTGACGTATTCAACACTTGTATCTTGCAGTAGGAACATGGTTTATTCGTCAGGAAGACAAAACCGAATAAGTACGGTAAGCGCTTACGACGGGGTCCGGGGACCCACCCCCTCCCGGATAAATTTGGGAAAAAAGGGACCCTTAAATGTGATTTCCCAGGTTTGGGGGCGTTAAAACCATAATTTGGACAGTGAAATTTTTAGCAATTCAGTATTTTATTCTCAAGCAGGCCAACTTTCATTTACCATTTGCAAATATCAGGGGTATATACCCTACTACCCAGCTACGGCTCTGAATTAATTATAAATTACTTTATTCGAGGCGTTCAAATCTCAAAAGAAGTTTGTCTCTTAAAGTAAACAAATGCACCCGGTATCAATGGAAAAAATAAATATTGACCAACACCAACAAGGAACGTTAAACGAAATCCATTCCTTATTGAAGTTGAAGTTTGAAGTTGAAGTTTATTTTCTACAAACCATTTCCTTATAACATAACTTACAATAGATAATATTGCAAACACAAAACAAGAAAATTCATAATACAATGGCATAATAAAGAAATGAATGTAGAGGAACCAGAGATAAGTGGAAACTTTTCGAGCCTGGTCCCTTTCTTAAGATACAAAACGTTAAGAACACATAAGGAAAGAGGAAAGAATGAAGAATGACACACGAAAAAAAGGAGCGTATAAAATAGTGGAAAATAGCATACTAAGTTGAATTGTTGTTTAATAAGGTAATGTTTCAGCTTCTTTTTAAATGTTTGTATTTATTTGTATGTTGGTTTTACATCTGTATGGAATATAACTTTCCATCAATCTTACATTTATAATATAATTATTTCAGAGTTTTTATATTCAAGTAGATGTTTTTGATAATTTTCTCAGAAGGGTTGGCAGTTGGAAGCTTTCTGAATGTGGCCTGAAGGAAAACGAGGGACATTCTTCAAAGTGCACATTTCGACTCTAGACAGAACCACTATCGGTTGGCAACAAAGCATGGAAATTCATGGCATTTGGGGAAAAGAAAAGAAATAGTTTTTGTGAAAAAGAACACTTTGCACAAGCAGGACAATATGCAAGTTTCTTAATGTTATCCAACTCCAAATGAAGTCAGTCTAAGTTAAACTTGGAATACTTTGTGATAGTTTCTAAATATTTAATTGTATTTTAATTGTGTTTGTCGGGGCATGGGGGAGAGTTCCATCTCAATCTATCTGGATGAAAAACAATGAAGAGAAGGAGAATAGTAGAAAAAGGAGGAAGGAATTATCATATAATGGTATTGTTTTTGATGCAAAATGAAATGAAACATTACTAAAATGTCTTTCAAAAATGCTTTTATTTCGGTCTGCTTCGCGAGCGCTAACCTCGAATAGCTGTCTCAAGTTTGCTTCCCGTAAGACAACTTTAGAGGACTATCACATGACAACCAACATTCTAACGTTGAAATGACCAGAGGTACAACCCTAGGGTAGCTGATTTGAAGGGGTGGAGGGGAGAACTGGGATAAAACTCATTCAACGACTGTCCTAGACTATATAAGCTGAAACCCCGCGGCATGGCGGAAATATCCCCCACTTTTGACAGTCACATTTTCACAGGGTAACTGATGCCTCAAGGGAATATTATTTATCCCTCTATCCCCCGCCCAAAAAAAATCACAAAAATTTTCGCGACTATACGACGGTGATATAAAAGAGAAAGAATAGTTTAGAAGCGACCATCTTCAACTGATTTACAAAACAAGAAATCCTTCAGAAAACTTTTTTAAACGATACACATGGTATGTCAACGTGGATTCTCATTTCAAAAGAATAATTTATGAACCAAAAAAAGTTATATGTGATTTTCTTTAAATATGGACCGTTTATGTATAGATGCATGCATTGCGTACTACAGTACGGTAGCAGTGTGGAGACTGGTACGTAACTGTAGTCACATTTATGACGCACTTGTCGGTGTAGCGCCTTGGCCGGATTTCTCAACACTGGTAATACGGTACTCTTTACCTGAATGTCTACCGATGTATGCAACCTGCAGCTTCTCTTCCAAAGTGCGTATCCGACGATGAATACAACAATCTTCAATAGTCTTAGTTCAAATTACGAGATTTCAGTATTGCATGAAATGCCTTCAAATTAGTTATGTTTTGTTGATAACTGAAAAAAAGGTAAGCCCATCTAATTTCACGCAATAGCTAATTAGTAAGCAATGCATTAAATTGTCACACTACCGAATCACGGTCCGCATTTTCAGGTACCTTATCTCCATTTTTCCCGTACGGCACACAACTGGCTAATTCCTGAAAAGCTGCATATAATTTACACGTACAAAAATTTGGCGTGTGATTTTTCTTATAGTGGTTTAATTTATGAATGTGTCAGATAAAACACAAAAATGCAATATTACAATTTATTGCTTCCTGCCAGATTAATCAAACCTAGCATGAGATGTAGTTTGGGACCATTCGAGGTATACAGTACTTCCATAGGGGGGAGGCAATAGTATAAATCCCTTCGTTTAGGTGTACTTCCAAGAAGGAATAATGTTAACAAAAACTTAGAGTAATATTAAGTTGCTCGAGCGATTAAGAAAGAAGTAAGATGGGTGTGGGTTGGCATCATAATGAAATTATAGGAATGAGTAAAAAAAATATCAATTTAAGTAAGAGAGAATGACTGTAGGCGGCGATCTGGGCTGGACAACTTTTAAGGAAATACACTGCAATTTTTGACATTTTACAGAGGAAAAAAACAAGGGGTTTTCATCCTTGGATTGAGGGAGGTAGAAGTATACTTCCGCCCGACCACATTGTTGACTAGGGGCCAACGCCCACAGTACCTTTCCCCTCCCACTCTTCCCAAGCCTATGAACCTTGGATGATGTAGTTTGGAAGCATTCGAGGAAGTACTTCCGTGATAGGCGATTGGGGAAAACTATACCAATCCCTGCGTCTAGGTCAGTGGTTCCCAACCTTTTTCAGCTCAACGCCCCCTTTCACCGAATTGGACTGGGCAAACGCCCCCTCTCGCATCCCGGTCTATAACATAGCATTTCTATGCATGAAACGATGAAAACAAGAACACATGTTGAAGTGTGGAGCGCCCCTCCCCAAGATCCTCTAAGGGGGAACAACATTCCAGTGGTAGACCAAGGGGCAAAGGCCCCCGAAAGCTCTCTGATATTTAAGAAATTATTAAATCAAGAATAATGCACTGTAAGTCAATTTTTACTATCTTCCCATTATCTAATACCCTCATAAATGCGCTCTAAAGAAATTACAAAATCCACCTCAGACCAGTTTTTATTTAAAATAGTTACTAATGGACGGACTCTTATTTGATGCTGCAAGGGGATTGCATTGTGAGTGGGCGGAAGAAGGATGATATTTGGTCGCATGAAGCATTGAAATATCAAAGAGGGCAGTTCATGACAGCGTCAAGTGACGTAGCTATGACAGCTGGCACCAAGACGAATCCTTTCTTTGGCTTTGTCACCAACTGCTGCCCTGAGGGAGGGGTGTAGGAAAAGGAGTCTAACAGGAAGAAGTGATATATTGTAAGGTCTCCTTATAGGTGGAAATTGATGTCTTTGGCAAGCTTTGTACTGATTTTGTGCTCATTTAATTATTTTGTTTTTGTTTGAGGGGTGGTGTGTGGGATAGCTATATGTTTGTCAAAATGCTTCCCAGATTGGTGTTAAATGAATGAAGCCTTCTGGGCTTCCAAACACCAACACTTTTGAGACTTCAATATTTAGAAACCAAGACTTCGAGAAGAAAAGTTTAACTTTTTAAATTTTTAATATTAAACACTGTTAGGTGCGATTTCTTGGCATCTGGCATTAAAATAATTCATAAACTGGTATTGCATCCGGGGAAGGCTTGTTAGATCTACGTGACTTGCTGAGTTCATTTTATCTCCTTTTTTAGGCGAACTAATTTGGGAGCTAAGCTAGAGGTAATCTTTTGAAATGTGGTAAAGACCGGGTTTAAGTTAAATATCTCATTTTTTTCGAAACGCCCCCTGCCACCCCTTAGCGCTCATCGCCCCCTGAGTTGCTTAAACGCCCCGGGGGTTGTAACGCCCCGCCGTGGGAATCACTGGTCTAGGTGTACGTCAAAAAGGATAAGATTAAAAAAGCCTTAAAGCAATAGTTAGCTAATCGAGAGATTAAAAAAGAGGTAAGATGGGTGAGGGTCAGAGTTGTCATCATGATGAAATGAAAGACAGAAATGAGAAATTAATGTAAGGGAGAATGAATGCAGGCGATCTGGACTAAAGCCACTCATTTGGCTCTATATCAGTCTGTACGGCAAGCCTCAACGGCGCGTGATACAAACAGTACGGCGTTTCTTTTGCCCCAGTTGTTTGCCATTAGACAGGTGACGAAGGTTGAGTGGGTTTGTCATGTACATTATGCGCAACTTAAGTTTCGTCATCCCCCTTTTTATTTCTTCTAGATAATCTTCCAACTGTAAACCAGGCCCTCAGACCGGACAAGGAGTTGATGGGGTTAAGATATTTTTTCACGCGGGCGAGGGATTTCAGAGGGGATGAGGATAGGGAGGGATGTAAATCTGAAATTGTAATATTTGTCCTAATAAAAATTTTAGGGGAGAGAATTTTTCTAGGGGAAACACCTCCTTCATGCCCCCTCCCCATAGCTACGAGTCTGATGTGAACGCAAGATATCAAGTCTGTGCGAATTAGTGATACCCATCGTCCACTATACCCTGTTATAATGTAGCTTCCGTATAGTCGTTGACACTTAGTCTAAAGGGGGGGGGGGATGTGAACAAACTTTACGTCCATTACGTCCAAGTTGTATTAGGTCCATGCTGCAGTCCGAGAATGGTGGGATCAAAATTTAAGGAGGCTAAGTCTACAAACTTCTTCAGAGAAGGCTAAGTCTGCAAACTACTTCAGGGAATTATTAATGCAAGCATTCTGGCATGATTATCTTTTATTTTTTATCTTTTAACTGTTACGTGGTGAATCAGAAGGACATGGAATGGATAGAGATGTCCATCGTTTTTCTGACCCTGATGAGGTAATGCTGGTTGTTCCATTATTTTAGTCGTTCAAACAAGGATAGCGGAATCACCTTTAGGTGCATTGGCCATAGAACTTGTGGCTGTAAACCCCTAGCCCCACCCCCCCCGCCCTCCTCGAGTCGACTTCGGGGGAAAACTTTCTTGCAGATTTTAGAAAAATAGTGGCTATACTTTCTCAGGCAATACAGGTTTTTCTCGGAAATCAGCGGATAAGCCCCCTCCCAGGAAAAATTTGCGGCACGTCAATATTGCTACAACTATTCCTTAAGACTTGGTGGTTTGTGGGCTTTACTTAAAATAAGTTTATGTCTATAGATGAAAAGCTTTGTCAAAAAAAAGGAATCAGTGACTAACTTTAATTAACAGTAATATCAAATAATTTATTGACCATGCGAACCAGCGCATGATACAAGCTTAATATTCTTCTTGGATTTTGAGTTTTTCTGATCACAAAAACTAAAGTGTATGTGATAATTCCAGAATAATGTTTTCATACAGAAACGATACCCGCAAAAGCTTGCATATGTGTCATCACAACTCCAGTAGTTACTTTAAAGGATAAACACAAGATCAAAGATTTGAAAAATCTTAGGTTGCCAAATAAGTTGTGACAAATAAGAATTGTCCAATGAGCACTTACTTAGCATTTAACTCAATTATGTACAAGTACTTTTCCCAAAATCCTATGAAACACGGTATTATGTCTACATAATATTTAAAAATTTGAATACTCAACTTGTTTTTTTCATGAATGTGCACTTCCCTTCTACAACACATTGGATGCTGACAAGAATTCTTAGGTAATACAGATATTTCTGGGCAATCAGCGACAACACGCTCCCCCACCCCTAAGAAAATTGCGGCCAGCCGATGTTACTGTATAGCTGTAACTTGGAACTTGCTGGTTTGGGTGCTTTACTTAAGATTAGCTTATGACTCTAGATGAAAAGCTTTGTCAAATAATTAATAGTAATATCAAATAATTTATTGACCATGCAAACCTACGCATGATATAAGCTTAATATTCTTCATAGATTTTGAGTTCTGATCACAAAAATTAAAGTGTACGTGATAATTCCAGTCTATTATTTTGATACAGAAAAGATACCCGCATAAGCTTGTATATGTGACATCACAACTTCAGTAGTTACTTTATATGGTAAACACACGCTAAACATTTGAAAAATCTTAGGAATTCAAATCAGTTGTGACTTATTAGAACTTTCCATTCAATGAGCATTACTTAGCAATTAACTCAATTCTGTTCAAGAACTTTATAAAAACAATTTATATACTTCGATACTATGTTTACACAATATATAAAAATTTGAATACTCAACTTAGTTTTTTTCCACTCTACAACTCATCTAATGCTGACAAGAATTTTCTGGGAAAGATTAATGAAAATTACCGTATCTTTTAAAAGAAATTGTGCTGAATAATTCTTGGGATTTTCTCCGTCAGTATAACAAAGCAACAAAAGTTAAAAGATCTGCTCAACCAGTACTAGTGAATCGACAAGTGAATCGATTCTTTCCAGCTTCTTATTTAAGTGATTATGATAAGCTCTTGAAAAATAGGATGATATTGTGAGTCATGTAAATTACCTTAACTGAACACAATTTCTGAGTTAAACGCATTTTTTCTAACATACGTTACAACTCTGCCTGCATGACGTCAACATGTATCTCGGATTTCGTTGACATTCGCCGTTTCTCGCCCATTGGGA
>WURT03184512.1:0-10169 GCA_009936505.3 Holothuria glaberrima | reverse complement strand
AGAAATTGCTGATTACTTTTTTCTAGTACATTGTGTTTGCATTGTGCACGAAAATTCATTTATGGGACGGAAGGAAATATGACCAACATCGGCAAACGTGCGAAAGCCTGTTTTATCACAATACTGATACACGCAACATCTATACCATCACCAAGAGCGTATTGTCAAAAGAGAAGTTGTAGATCCCAGAGAAATTGAGGGAACTTTAAAATTGGGAATTTTGTCCCAAGTATATCTTGATATTTCAATGCAACATAATTACTATTGAAAGGATGTTTATGCATGGAACGAAGATTGTATTGAGGATATCGGTGTACACTGGAAATCACTGAAAATGAAAAAAAAAGTATTAACGGATAAAATGCTAGTGCATGTACGTTTTCTCGATCATTCTTTAAATATAATGCAAATCGTTGGAACCGAATTAGAATTTTAAACAAAGCAATATTGTTATTGCTGATCGAGTTATATTCTAGTTCATTTTCTAATGCATTGGGCACGAACATTCTTTAACGGAAAAGACGAAGATCTGAACAACATCGGTAAAGGTGTAAAACGCCATTCTAGCACAACATTAGGACAAGTAAATATATTCAACCATAAAGAGAGCACTTGTTGAGCTACGTAGATATCAAAGAAAAAGTAATAGGAAATTATTGTTTTTTGTTTCCTTTTGAAAGCCAACAAACATTAGTTAAGACTAGCAGCCTATGGTAGTTATCTTCTTCCTACAGCTGCTTTCGAATCGGTCGTTTGTTTCACATATAAGTAGAGTAATGCAGACAAAATATCAAAGCATGGTAATGTTATATTTTGATTATAAACTTGACAAATGATTTACATATTTTATGCGCACACATTTAAAGTTACTGCAGCAACTTAATTTAGTACTGTCCATTTACAAATCTTTCCTTCAGGGCAAGAATGATGACTTGACACAACAAAATAAAAAATTAAAGGTGAATGGAGCTGTGATTCTTATATCGACGATTTGTTTTAAGTTGGATCTTTGGAAAGTCATCACCAATCCACATATCTTACAGAAACGACATCAGCCCAAAAGTTGTGCTTCTGCATAGGTTGACGCCCAAGATCAATATTAAAAACAATGATACTTATTATTTCTAATTTGAAAGGACACAGGTTTTTATCATACTGCGTTTAATAATTGTCCACCGTGGAAACGAGTAACATGTGGGACTGGAATTCTAATTGTTCCTTTGTTAAAGTAATTTTGTTGCCGGAAAACATTCACTTTTAACACCTGCAGCCATTGTTCTCTCCGTGATAGAATGATACTAAGTTATACGCTGGCGCATAATGAAAGCTAATGCACCAAGTACACTCAGTCGCTTGCAAACGTCGGAAGGAATAGACTTTGACGCAGGGTATTGAAAAAAGTGGAGTTACTATAATAATTGCAGCCTATTCATTATATTTTCATATATTTTTAGTGTCAAAGAAATTTTGCAGAATGAAAAAAAAAAAAAAAAGAAAACCCTTAACAATCTCAAGTGGAATTTCGTTCGAAGTGTACCTTGATATTTTACTTTAGTGCCACCTAAAGAATATATATGGAAGAAAACAGAGGTTATATAAGAGATAGTGAATACACAGGAAATTACTGAAATTAAAAAAAAAAAAACTATATCAGCGGCGAGGATGTTAGCACAGATTTAGCTTTAGTCCTCATAGTTTCGATGTGACATGGAGCTTTAAAATAGAGGTAGAGTTTAACAATAGAAATGATTTTTTGCTGATAACGTTCTTTTTCTAGTATATTTTGTTTGCATTGAACACTAAAATTCATTTATGGGACGGAACAAAATATGAGCAATACCCGCAAACGTGTGAATGGCTGTTCTAGTACAGCACTAACGCAAGCAACATTTATTCAACCATAAAAAGGATATTGTCAAATGAGAATATGTAGAATTCAGAGAAATTGGTGAATATTCATGTCGAATATTCTTTATTTAAGTGTACCTTGGAATTACACTGCGTCATCATTACTATTGAAAGGACAATTTGAACAATATCGGTAAACGCGTAAAAAACTGTCCTAGCACAATATTAACACAAGCAAATACATTCAACCATAAAGAGGGCATTTGTTAGGCTTATTGGAGATTAATTAATAAAAAGCGAATAAGAAAATTTTGGTTTTTTGTCTCTTACTGAAAATCAACGAACATTAGTAAAGGGAGAGCAGACTTTTGTGGTTATCTTTTCCCTACAGCTGCTTTCCTATCGTTCGTTTGTGTCAGGTAGATTAATGAAAACAAAGTAAAAAAGCATTGTACAATGCAACATTTTAATAATTAGCTTGATAAATGATTTACATATTTTATGTGTACACATTTGAAGTTACTGTAACCACTTAATTGATAACTGTTAATTTACAAAACTTTCCTCTAGGGCAAGAATGACGAGTCGACGAAACAAATTAAAGAAGTTAAGGTGAGTACCCTTGTGAAGCTCTGCTTCTTTTTAATGGATTATTTGTTTTAAGTAGGATCTTTGGAAAGTCACTATCAATCCCCATATATGACAGGAACAACATCAGCCCAAAAGTTGTGCTTCTGCATAGGTTGACGCCCAAGATCAATATTAAAAACAATAATACTTATCACTCCTAGTTTTAGGACGCAGTTTTTGTTACATTTCTGCATTAAGTGTTCACTGGCATGCTTAATATTAAGGTCTACGTAGTGATCATTCTTTTTAGTTACGTCATCATTAACGTACACTTTCGACGATAAAGGATTCACTTATTAGCTTAATATGGTGACTTTTATGAAATCCAATGGAAGATAATTCGTCTTCTATTGATCATTTGTTTTTGAAAGGTATTTATGTGCATATTCCGATGTAAGAGCGGGGCACCCATTTTCCACTTACACTTTTTCTTAGATACTGAACATTGATGCTACCAATGGTGCTTTCCTTACACCAACGGTAGTGGTAGACAAAGGTGTGCTGATCGCAAGTGTCATAGATATTGACAAAGGTGAAAAAATTTAGGTTCTGATAATCCTTGTAACTAACTTTATCATTGTTTCCATTAAGACAAATGGTTATTTTCTTTTTGATTTCTTGCCGAAAGGAAAGAAATCAATGCAACCACGCGGATAACTGTGGGTGTTTATGTGTTTGTAACGCTTGGGGATATAAATAACATATTGTATTGAGAGAGATCCCGTTTATTTTTGGTGGAGTTTAATGGCCATATGAAGAATCCAGAGTTTAAAAGCCAGTATGAGAACCTTGTAAAACTAGATATCTCTACGCAGGAACCATAGATGCTTTACATACTTGGCATGTGGATACGTTACAGTCAGAAAATTACCCCTATTGATTTGGTAAAGGTCAAAGGTTATCTGAAGTCACCGGAGGTAAAAATAGGAAATTATGAAAAACTGCGTGTAAGCACGATAATTCAAGATGACAATGACGGACAATCTTTATACTTGGTATGGTATATAACGTTATCATATCAAAGGAAGAACCCCATTGCTTTTAGTGGTCGAAGATTGTATGAAGTCATTAGAGGTGTAACCTGTTAAAGTAAATAGCCAGTGGACGGTACCGTCAAAGTTTGTCCGGCGTTTCGTGACCAACGAAAAGTAAAGGTTGAATGTTTTTACCATTCCAAAGGTGAGGAACTGAGAGCAAACTTTTCTCACAAGCATAATTTTACAATAATAAGATGAATGAAAACTTTCTAATTATGAACACGTGAAAAAAAATGCTGTGGCTAGAACATAATAAGAAATATCATACGCTTAACAAATCTTTTGGTGACTTAGTGGATTAGAGATCGGTTTCTCACGCAGAGGGTCCATGTACGAATCCCTCTTAGGCATTCTTTACATTTTTTGTTATTCACTATTTGATTGGTTGCAAAGGCCATATGAGGTCAGCAGAGGTCAAATTGTAAAAACATCATAAAAATTAGTCAAGAACTGTGGATTTGAAAGATAAGCCTCAGTGCAACAAATCACTCTCTCTGAGCAAGGAATCACTAAGACTATGGGCGTTCTGCTTAAAAGCCTAAAATATTTGGCATTTTCTTAAGTTTCGGTTTATTAAGTAAAGCGTTCATGAATCCAAACTGACGTAACAGAAAAAAAAATAGCAAAACCAGGGCACCCTTTTGCAAAGTCTTTCAAATGTAGCATTAGACCCACATCGAATTCAAATCGGCACTTATACTCCCATATTAGCGTCACAGGTATTGAAAAACAGAAAGCAAATCTACTGACCAATTAATACATACATTGAAAACCATTTCTTTCTTTGAAAATTACTGTAGGTCAGTAGCATGGACTGTGAGCATGGACTGTGAAGTGCAGTAGTGAATTACTTGATTGGTCATTAATGAGCGTGGTTGAGTCCGCTGCTTAAGTTTTAAAGACGAAACAATAAA
Source organism: Holothuria glaberrima (assembly GCA_009936505.3). NCBI lineage: Eukaryota > Metazoa > Echinodermata > Holothuroidea > Aspidochirotida > Holothuriidae > Holothuria > Holothuria glaberrima. Next base: position 5,740 of record WURT03184512.1, on the reverse strand, counting down.
AATGAATTCTTCTTTCATTTATCAATAAACCTTTTTTCGCAACGTTTTGCTACAGGACGAAAAACAGAAGATGGACCTTAATGTTCAGAAGTTGAAAGTGAGTATCCCCAATGTGGCTTTTTTTTCAAAATTCTTTAACCAGGCTACTATTACGAAGAAAAGTTTAACATTTGAAACCCATAGGCAGCAAGCCAAAAATATAAGATTTCTTGTCCATTATTGCCCATTATTTATCTATGCTTTCATTCCAAAACCAATATTATTACCAAACTTCTTCTGTCGAAAATGATTTTAATCAATCGACTTGTCATGTGTCTAAACTACAAGACATTGTAGGCGATGGTAAGAAGTAACATTTTAATTCATCCCGGTGTCAGTGAACATTGTTTTGATTCATATAGATTGCTGTAAATAACTAACCGTTAAACAGTAGAACAAGGCAACCTGATCGTCACCCTCTGGACTTTAAACTTTAAATATCATGGTAGACGATACAGTGTCACTTAACTTTAAATACGACGAAATTTTTAGCTTAATTTACAAACTTGGTATGTTTGAGAACTTGATTCGTTTAAGGAGAGAGCATTTGATATCGAAACATATTTTCGTGGAGGATTCCTTTTGAAAATAATTGTCAACTTTTAATTAATTTGTGCAGAGTGGCAATCAGAGTTTGGCAAAAGAAGTACAAACGTTAGAGGTAAATATGATCAAGCTAAGATTTTCAATTATTCTGCCAACGACTGACTTTCTAGAGGAATGTAAGTTCCAAATTTGAAGTACAAATTTAGCATACCGGGAACAAGTCGATTTTCGTTAATGATTTGTGTGTTTACATCTGAAGACTTTTGGGAGAGCAAGAGAAAGATCGATGATATTGATTTCTTCGTGTTGTTTAAATTAACATAGATTTTCCGTGAATTACTTTGCTCCAATATGTCTTGACCTGTGGCCTTGGATTTGGTCCAGCAAATATGGCATACAGTAGCCGGTAAACACAACTAAAATAGACGTATTCCGCGTCAATATGCTTGTAGTTAGTTTTTACCCTAGAACCAAACTTAACTCTTCCAACGTAAGAGACATCTTGAGATAAACAAAATTTGATTCCATAATTTATTGCTCGGTTTTCCTAAGTAAAAACAATATGACACTATAAACTTAAAAGAAAGATAAGTCTCCATTTAAAGCTAAACAAATAACATCTTCTGTGACTGTTGTATAAATAACGCAAAACCATGTCCTTAATCTCGTTATGTCTCTTCCATAATTCGTTTACTTAAAGTTCCTTACTTGCTTCGTTCATATCTCAACCAAAACGCAAAATCCAAAATATGTGTATGGGTCATGTGGATACCACCATAGGCTTTAGAATTAGAAAGGACTTTACCCATTTCGCTATCACCGTGCTTACTAATTAACTGTTTTTATCTCGGGTTGAGAATAAGTTTTCACTTTTGTGTAAGTCACAAATCAACAAAGCCCTAATTCTTGTAATTGCTGGTTTCATTTTGTCATATTTTGTAGATGATAATAAAGGGCAGAAAAGCCCCAGTTAGATAAAAGATCATTGCCTCATTAAAAGTTCCCATGATGTTATCAAAGAAATCATTAAATGACTGTTTTTACACACGGTGTTTCATTATAACAAAAGTACCAATTTCTAACAGTCCACAAATTTAATTAAAATATAAGTATCCTGCGCGAAGAAAGTATTATGTAGTTGTGACAATCTGATGGTTCTTCCACAAAAACTGGATGAAAGTCTGCTAAATCAAAACCAATAACGAAGTCCTGGTTTGGTCCTTCAATATTTAAAGCACACAAAAACTGCTAGCATTTTCTTCTGTCGCTGACTTTTTACTCGTTATTGATTCCTTGCCTGCTAGCATATTCTTCTATCGCTGACCTTTTACTCGTTGTTGATTCCCTGCCGAAGGCGAAAGAAATATTTGCAACCACGGATCCGAAATGTGTGTATGTGTGGTTAAGACCCTTCGCTTGCATATGTTGGCTTGTAAACACAAAATCTCAAGATAGCAATGATGTATACTTCTCATACCTGGAACATCGAATTATCATAGTAAGTAAAAGATGATTAACTCTTTTTGAGGAGGTCAAACGTCATGTGAGGTTAACAGAAGTAAAAACCGAAAACATTGTAAACACGGTATGTTGAGTTAGGGAAGCATGGGTGCTTTTCATATTTGGTATGTAGATGTTATACAGTCATTTTTCGTTATGCAGTTCGTGGTAGGTTCAAAGGCCATACAAAGTCAATAGAGGTCGAAATGTGAAAATATTGTAAATATGATATAGTTAAGTAATGTAAATCTGAGGGATGAACCTCAGTGCAGCAAAACTTCCTCTTCCGGTAAGAAATCACTAAGCGTTTTGGATTCTAGTTGGATTTGTATAGTAACATTTTACAAATAGACTTTATAACTCGTTTTTCCTATCTTCAATTGTTGCAGATTTTCATTCGATGTTATTCTTGCACTTGTTGTCTCCTTAAAATTCACAATATTTCACCCCGTCATTTTTTTCCTATCCTCACCAAAAATGAGTCGAAACATGGACACAAAGAAAGATTTAACAAAAACCTTTGTTTGCAGATCATCCTAAGACCATTTTTGTGATAAGCAGTTGAAAATGGAGACCCCTTGCAAGTGTGAAGTAAAAGTGGATTGACTATCCATGAACAAAGTCATTAATATTGTGTTTTGTATCGATTGAACATAAATATGTATAAATACATAAATATGTATACACAGTCCATGTATCTGAAAACATGCTTAATCAAACTTCATTTTTAAACTTAATGAATAAACTACACACATAGATTGTGACGAAATGAGTAGCTGTTTTTGTTTGAATCTGTTTTATACATCACATTATATACATATTGAACATTAATTTTTCCCAAAAAATAAATAGGCCTACAAAGAAAAACTTGTTAGGGCATTTGTGTTTGCATTTGAATTTTGGATTTGAATTGAACTTTTAAAATAGATTTGCAGAGCAGTAACTTGCTGTCTGGATCCTTCAAAAGAAACTACGAAAATTAAGAAGATCAATTCTATGGTGAGTTTCCACAAACAAACGTGTTGGATTAGTTTAATTTGTTATTAAGTAATGCAATCCATATGAGTTGAAAAATGGAACAAATTATAATATCTTCGTCTTCATCATTATCGTCGTAGTTACCGTCATCGTCTTCATTGTGATTATTGTTGTAATGATTCTGTATTATGTGGTATAAATAAAGACAAAATATATTTTAGTTTGATAAGAGATACCAATCCGTTAAAAATGACATTTTTAACTTATGATATGATACTACGCCAACACTGGAAAAGATGTTTTAGAAAAGAACTGACCAGAAAGTAACCAGAAATTAATAATTTACTACTTATATTTATATTATAGCAATGCTAAAACCAAGGAGACACATCACTCGCCTTGTCTGTCTAATTCTATTCTTACAGATTAGATATAATAACATCTTAAAGATAGCCTTGGCTGACAATACTGAGAAGGACAGTAAAATATTCCAGGTATGTCAATTTAATACGGCAAATAATCAGGCAGTCGCCCCCCCCCTTTTCTGCTCTGATCGGCCCGATAATTCTAAAACAGAAAAATTAGGAGGCGTCCAGCGCTCTTTGTAGCGTGACAGTAGTCAGAGATTGTCATCTCTCAGGGTTTAGAGCTACCAGGACAGGCTTCATTGCTTAATTGGTTATTTATATGACATAATGCGGTGCACGCTTAATGCTTTGGTTACAAACTGTATATATTTACATACACCGAGGTGCAGAAATTTTCGAAACCCCTGGTTTCTTCATCATCTCCTAAAGCGACAATAATGAATTTTTAAGGTACAGACAAACTTAACCCACATGCCTTAGGATATAATCAAAAAGGCTAATTAATATAGGAAATAGATGTGCAAAAAAGCAGAATTTGGCAGCTTTAAAAAGACTTAAGACTTTTCTCAGTTACTATTCCTTTGTACAGTAAGCGTGTTCACTAAGCTTTTAACATGTTTATTTAAAGTCTTTGATCTTTTTCAATTTTTGATTATATTCTAAGGCATGTGTAAAAACCAAGTTTCAAACGAGTATCCCCACCCTTCACAAACACGTGAAAGAATCTTGGCAAATCCAGATGCAAAACCCTAAACTTGATGAAATGTGCCTACAGCCACCCATTGCAGCGACAAGACAACCCGCTAACTTACGAGCACTCTTAGTTCACACCAAACTCTCACCGCAAGAAATTTTTGGCAACACACCATGTGGCAAAGCTAGATGCCAAGTGTGTAATCACATGACGGTTGATCAAAGTTTGAACCTAACTCACTCCAATTGTACCATCAGGCCCGGGCACTTCAATTGTGACTCTGAAAATATCAGTTATGTCCTTATTTGCAGCAAATGTCCCGAAGGTATTTATGTCGGTTAGACTAAGATTTAATAATCATAGCTTTAGCATTCGCAAAAATCTGGAGGTTTTTTCCTGTTGTTGCACATTTTAACAAGCCTGACCACTCCCTTCAACACCTCAAGTTTGCAATTATCGCAGGAAATGTCAAATCCGCCGACCAGGCCCAGTGAAAAAAGGGACGAAAAGTTACTCCATTTGGACGATTTCGTCCAAAATCTTCCAAAATCGTCCCGACATTAAAAATCACCAAGGACAATTAAACATTCAAGTATCGCTGCCTGGACTATTCCATTGTAAAAATAGTATTAAATTGACGAGCAGGTTCATAAAACTTCAAGGTTTCTTGGAGTTCGTGTTATGGACGATACGATTATATTTGTCCTTCAGCCGCAAGCGTCAGTAATTGAGGTAGACATCCCGCTTATAAAGTAGTGCAGTCGGCTCCTTTGTTCGTTACCTTGAAATATTGTAGAAAAGCATTAATTTGTCCTACCAAAATCGTCCAAAGGGAAACTACCAAAATGGACAAAGAAAAAAATATCGTCCAAATCTTTCAAAATCGTCCAATTTTTCACTGGGGAGGAAAACTGCTGCGATAAAATTAATTTTGAAGTAAAAATGCAATGTAAATGGTCTTAATAACGATTTACCTTTCAAGGCTAGCCACGGCAATTTACTCCAAGGCTCTATTAATTAAAGAATCACCATACTATTTTGTAAAGTTATTCATTTTCCTTTGTACAGATTGAAATTTAGTTAAGATTTGTATGCAATTCATTCCTGTGACGACATGTAGCGTATGAAATTTGTACAACTAGGCAAGTATCGTGTTTACGTAGACTTAACGATTTATCCTTCGAAGCTAACCACGGCAACTTACTCGGAGGTACTGTTTATTTAACAGTTTAAGAGTCACCATACTTTTTTATTGTGCAGATTGAAATTAAGTTAAGTTTTAAATAATTCATTTCTTTTTCTGTGACGTCATGTAGCGTATGAAATTTGAACAACTAAGCAGCCACTGTGTTCACGCAGACGCATCTTCCGCCGTGTATACACACTAGGGTCACGGTAACTAGCTAATTGACGGAGTCGGAGCATTCTACTACGTGCGTTCAGAGCGCGCAGTATAATATCGTAAAACGCTTTACTAAGAAGACGCTTTGCCTATCCAAGACTCAATCTCATTGTTAGATGTTTTATATTCACTCCATATTTTCGTATATTTTTTGTATTTACTTGGAGATATATATATATATATATATTTATATATATATATAAATATAAATAT
>WURT03184501.1:0-10170 GCA_009936505.3 Holothuria glaberrima | reverse complement strand
CATACGGGACTTTTTGCACCACGCACTCTCCTACTCGGATTGAATTAGCATGCACTTTCGCTAAGCTGGATTTGGAGCCAAGAAGCATAAATTCAGTCTTTGAATCATTTATTTTGAATTTATTTGATAACATCCACGCTCTTAAATCCCTCACACAGTTTTCAATTTCAGCAATAGCTTTCCATTGGTTTGTATCTTGGCTAGGGTTAAAAGCTGAGTAACTAGGGAAGCTATCACTTTTGTCTACAGGTTGAGGTTGAGGAAATAATTTTGGAAAGTTAAGTTCTTTTTTTCAGCAACGTTTAGTAGATTTGGACACTTTTGATTGCAACTGTTGCAACATTATGCAGATTGAACCAAGCAGTGCCCCAAGATTTCGTCTTGTACTTTATATAGTAAAAGCAAAAAAAAAAAAAAACAAACAAACAAAATGGAAAACAAAATATCCTTGACTTTTTCAGAGCATACTTTCCTCTCACAGTATTTTGTTTTTTTTTTTGTATCTAAAATTTGCTCACAATTGGTCAAAGTTTTATTAAAAACCAAATTTTCCTTACTTGTTTTAAACTTTATCTTACATAAACCCCACAAAAGTATGCCATTTGAAATTTGTTTTGCCCTATTTGTAATACTAGAGTGATGAACGTTGATTAGCTTCAATAAAGATTCAAATTTCTGAGGTGGGTCACGATTTAAATTGCCACATGTTTTTGGAACAGAGGAATGATTTTGACAGTCATTTGGGGAAACAAGTTGAGATAAATAAAGTAGCACGTATACACGCCAGTTGATAAAAAAACAAAAGGGTGCACCCGAAGACTGGGACTTTAAAATATAATTCCCAATGATCTTTGTACTTCTCTTAACAGCTTTAATAAACAGAAATGATTGCTCAGGCATCGTTTTCAAGTTCATTGCAATATAAGTCATTAACCTGTCAAGTAATAGTCATTGTAACATTTACTACCTTCTTACACATGTTGATCGACTATCGACTATGTTAATAGGTTAAGCTTTGTAACGTGGTGGCTCTATTTTTAGCTCAGCTGAAAGCTTCAGCTGAGTTTTTGCTATCGTGAGGGACAGCCAAAGTTCTGTCAGTTTTGTGATTGTGTTTAAACGGTTGTCATTTCGTCGTTTTCATTCGATTTGGCTCAATTTTGTCAGAGGACTGGGGAAGCAAAGTCCTCATATATGCAATGACTAGTTACAAATTTTTAGGTTATTTGAGGTTGCGAGACTTGATTTTCTGAAAACGTTAAAGAGTCCCTCTTCCCAGATCTTATTGCGAAATGTGATAAAATCTTAGATTTATACAGTTTTGAAAGTGGTAAACAAAAGTTGTTCGTGGCAAAACAAAATCATCATTTAAGGGGTTAAAAAGGGGACCTCTTTGAGGAGCTTAGTTTTATGATAAAATGTAGGCCACAGATTGTATCCAATGCAAATGAAGTTTGTTTTTCCGTTTGTTGGTATCTGTTACTATCATGCTGTTTGGCGTAAATTGAAAATTGTGTTCAGTTTTAATTTCCCATCATTTTTGGGGGATAATTGGCGGTCAGCTGAAATTTTGAACAAACCAGGAATATTTTGCAATCCTTGTTTCCTGTATAGTAGTGTGATTAGCTTTAGGCCTACTGGTCTAGCCTTCTAGGCATATTTGCATTCGTTAAGTTTTCAAGTGTGAAATGCAATGGAGAATGTGTTTTCATTGTTGTAGGCAGTGCAGATTTCTGCTCTATCAGTCTGTTATAATTTCTCTGTGGTAGTTCTCGATTTTTTCGTAGGCCGTAACGTTACTTAGTAGGTGCAATTATTATCATATGCTCAATTTTGGGAAAGCTAAAATAAAAAAAAAATCAACTCTTTGAAATATTTACAAACGATTCAAGAGTATCATTTACATTATTTTAATATTCCTACGGCATGTGTGGATATCATGAAGTATTTCTTTTTTATATTTTTGTTTCGGTTATCTTTTCTTTTCGTTTTATGTATGTATGGCATTATTTTCTCCCGTAACAACGATTTCAATGGAATATCTCCTGTACTAATGTTAACTGGGCCACACCATAATTGTGCGTTTTGGTTTCCTGAAGGGAATACCTTTGTAGTCGCTGGATGCTGACCTTGCAAAACCACTGTAGGTTCGTCTATTATAATGTCGACTGTGATTCTGATCAGCACTTCTTCCTCTAACCTGTGCAGTATTTGAAGCCGATGACACCCTTTGACACATTTTTATTCTACTTTCTACTCTGCGTAGTGGCACACAGCGGCTAATGCAATTCGAGTCTACTGTCGATATGCCGACAGTTTTTTCACAGTGACAAGCCGAACAAAAACCTTTGTTCGCTGCACCTGTGAAAGGTCATATATCGCTTTGTACTTGGTAGCAGTAGTAATTTTGTTTGCTCTGGTGTACAATTTCCGGATGCTCAAATAATCGTTACGTAGTAGCACACATCGCATTTCAAAAGAGTGCTAGCTATTAGTAACTAAGTACACACGGAAGCCGAGAAGTACGGTACCTTGAGAGCGAGACGTCACTCGACCAATTGTCAGTAATCGGGAACAGGGTTGCAATATAGGAACTTTTAAACGTCAAATGCACTGAATATGGAAATATGGCGTTTTTTTTTTTGTTTTTTTTTTTGTTTTGTTTTTTTTTTTTTTTTGCTTTATTACATTTGACTATCAATTTTCGGGCTTTAAAGGGCATGTTTTTCCACAATTTCTGAACAAAAATGTGGCAAAACGCATTATTTGTTCCAAACCCACACTAGGAGCATAATTGGATGTATTAACGCGGTCAGTGTTCGTCAAAAAGCAGAACTATTTTATTATATAGTGATCACGAATTTTTATTTGGCGTTTTTGACACATTAGAAGCAAAATTTGGCAGGTTGACTCACAGAAAATCTGGCAGCCCTATTGAAGAAGCATTTTTCAATTCTGTAATTGATTAAGCTAGGCTTAGGCAGTCTGACTAAAATAAGCCAAATTAATTTCTGGCTTATTTTTAAACTTAAACCTAGCAATTTGTTGTTTTCTGGTACAACGAGTAGGCCTGTTAAATAATATGAACGCTATTCTGATCAGTAAGGACGTGTTGAAATGCAGTGGTGGCGCCGGGATTTTCCCAAGGGGGGGGCAGACTCCCCGATGGGGATGGGAGCGACAAGAAGCCTCGACAGCCCCGACAGCCTCGATGCCGTCGAGAGGTTGGTGAGGTGGGATATGAAGAAAATTTATGTACTATACCATGCCATTGAGGGCCATATATTGCATAAATTTGTATATAGGCTACGATAGGAAAATAGTTCCATGCTGTTTTAATGTTTTTGCCGGAATCTAAACTTTGAAAATTTTTCAGGTAAGCATACACTAAAAAGAATCTGTACTTATTTGAAGCTTATATAGGTCAATTGTCCGAGCAGTTGAGACCTATCGAGCACGTCAACTTACTCATAGAGCCACGACGTACATCTTACTTTCCTCCTCGAGTCACTAGCCGTACCGCACTACAGACGCAAGAAAACATTAACTAGGATTAGCGAAATGAGATGAAGTTCCCGACATTTACATAAATCCATGTATTCTACTTAATAAGTTACTTGCAAAGATGAAAAGGGTTTGTACTATATTTAGCTGTAAGTCACGGAACTGAGAAAGAGTGGGCAAAGGGTTTTATCGCAGAAATGACCCTTTTGAAAGCCTGAAAGCCAAAAAATGTAAACCGAGCATGGGTGGAAACAGAATTTCCCGACAGGGGACCAGACTATACCAGCGACCGGAAGAAGTCCCTACAGCCCATATGCTGATGGGGTGGTGAGAAGGGGACATGAAGGAGCCTTACCATCCCATGCCATTGCAGGGCATATTTTGCACAACATCACTTAATACTTTAAGAGCCGTGTTGCGCACTAATAGTGTTCTTTTGAGTCTGAATCGTGAAATTGCAAAGCGCGCGAGAATTTTTTTACCGCATGACGTACACTAGGCTTTGAGATATGGAATGAAATATGCGACCTCTACATAACCTGTGTACTCTGCCTACATATTACTTGGTAAGGTTGACAGGAGCCATGCTCTCTCACTATGTGGGATGGAACTATTGTAGAAACTGAAGTGACTCTACAGCGCGCGTAGCGCGCCGAAAATTTTGGGTTCTTATTAGAGAAATTGTCCTCTTGAGAGCAAACTGAACAGGTAGACTGTCGTAGAGACAAGTAGCCGTCGGAGACTGCATACTTTATCGTATCTACTAAGACTCCCCGACGAAACTGTAAAAATTCCCCCTCCTGCTCCGACGGGGGAGGGGCATTGCCCCCTGCCCCCCTTTGGCCCTACCCCTGTCTCCAATCCTAGAAGTATTCGGTAGTATTGGTAATGGGTAGGTCATGTAGGTAAGTGTCCTAACGTTAAGGTTAATTCGGATTAACTTTAGGCTAGCAGGGGATGTAGGCTAGCCCTCACTGGCCAGTGTAAAGTCCACGGTAAAGCCAGCCGAATGTTGAATGGCCCTACGTTTAGTTAAAGCATGACGCCCGTCAATAGAAAAGACCCTATATACTAGGTCTATGCTTAGTTGGACTCAACCTTGCCTAACGTTAATAACTGTAAGTAGTTTTGAGCAATTCCATCGCTAGTCATAATAATTGTATCCAGGCCTCGCCTGGATATCGCTCGGATACTATTGTAGCAAGGATATCTTGCTATCGCCGGCATCATCAGGGATTAGGCTAAGTTGAAGTGCCAAAGAAGCTATTTTTCAGCCATGAGAAAAACGCGGCTTGTCTGTAGGTCACATCATACTTCATAGTCTGCAGAGCGCTTCATGACTCTGTATGGTCACTTTCCTGAAATAGCTGTGCGAAGGTTGTCTTGACAGTCTTAATAAAAGAGACTGACAGGACCACAGCCAGACTACATATTCATGGGGAATACCTCGGCGGGCTGAGGAATATTTTTTTACAGGGACTGAGTAGATGTACTAAACAGATATTATTTTTATGTTTTTCGAAATTATCTGTTTTTTTTTCTTTTTTTATTTATACGTTTAAATGAAGGGGGGGGGGCATGACAGCTGAGCTACGGCATCATTAATGTGCTATTTTAAAACATTTCCCAATTGTTGATTATGTTATCAACAACAGTTAGATGTTTCTCTCTCAACTGTTTTTGGTAAACTGTCAACCGACCAGCTTGGGAATTTAAAAAGAACGTTCATATCAATCAGGGTAGTTAATGTAGCAATATTTTTCTCATGTATTTTACTGCTGTATTTCATTTTGTTCATTTCTTCTGAAGTCACGAATACAATTTTACCAATGAATAAGAGCTGGAGCTAACAAGTATTGAAGTTTCATTCTACCTTTTAATTTCTTAACTCCTTAAGAACACCTCCCTGCGTGAAACTAAACCGACAGCTGTATATCAGATGATGATATCCTATACACTGTACGGTTCGAGGGTTTATTTGTGATTTATAACGTTCTTTGGCATAACCAAAACTGCACCTGTGGTTTTTATTTCAATCCACATAATCAATGATACAGCCATTCCAAGAAATGATAGGCGCTTTTGCGTTGTGTGATGCTGTCATTCAAAACAAAATGAAGTATTTTTTGAAGATTGGAGTTCAAATGCATACTTTGTGAGGTTTATTTATCAATGGTGACTGTAAGTGGTAAGTTAACAAACATATGCACAGCGTTATTTTTAGAAGAGCCTTAACCAGGTAAACTATTTTTCGAAGCGATTCGATGTCTTGTTGATACAATGCTGCATGAGAAGCAAGTGTAACATTTCCTACATATAACTATCAAAAAGGCGTATTTTTTCATTTAAGAGGGATTACACCATCTTTATGATTTACTGCTCGGATTGCGACTTGAACCACAGACTTTACGAGGTGAGCTCAATTATTAAGATCTATGTCGATTTCACGTTGACTTTTTGTCATTTTGTCTAAAGATAAGAGTAATTCAGCTGTGTTCTGATATCTTGTAGAATAGTATACCATAGCTGTTCGTAATAACACCTTTACCTGTTAGGCTCTATGACAATGCAGTAATCGAATTATGGGTCCGTATGTCCGCGAGTTCGTCTGTCGTTCTGTCACTCTTTATCTCAGTCTTTTTGTGTGTTGACCGTTTGTCTTTCCATCCGCCCGTCCGTCCGTCTGTATGTGTCTGTCTGTCTGCATGTGTGTCAGCCTGATCGGCCACCTTGTTTCAGGTTATCTCTCTGCATGGTAGTTTATATGCCCGGTCTCGCTGTGCTTGGATAGGTACCTTTATTGTTACCTTTACAGGAACCCAGCTAGACAGACTACTAAAAGAACTGCTTCTTCAATGGCAAAATGATAAAAGTGTTGGTGAGTTATGTTGAGTCTTGTTAACATTTTCTTCAGTTGAAATTGAATTCAATGTTACATTAAGTATGTCAAAAATTCGTTGCTAACGTTGCGTCATTAATGAGACCACATTTTTCATAGGACAACTGCTTCTCGTGGCTAAAGGGACATTAACATTATGTAAGACAATCGTTAAGTGTGCACACTTTGAAACATGGAATTGTTTTAAGGAAAAGAAACTTTTCTTACTTAAGGTAATTTTAGTGATTTTACCAGTCATATTTATCATTTAACAGGCTCTAAGTCTTTTACCTCAACTTTTTTAGCTCTACACTTTGTTTAAACGGCCATGCTTGTGGGGAATTTGTTTATGAGCTTTATAAGCTGTCAATTGTCTTTGTTTTATATTGCATTAGCCTCCGCTATTTTAAACTATATCGATTATTGCTGGAATACTGCTAAGGGGAAATTGCGCCGAAAACATGATGAAAACTTGATGACAGAGCATAATTATTCACAGGGCCGTATTTAGACATCAGAAGTGGAGGCCCACATCACCCCAGTGATCGCCGTCCTTGGGGAGGTGTCTAAGGGGGAGGGGTGTCCCCCTGAACTATGGATTTTTTTTAATAATTAAGGGTACTTAGATGCAAAATGGTGCAGTATTTTGTGATTTTTGAAGTAAATTTATGTTCAAGAATTTTCATTACGGTATGTAAGCCTGTTTGTCTGCCCAATTTGGAATACAAGTAAACAGGTTGCTACCACCTCTCTCAGTACAAATGAACAGGTTGCTACCACCCCTACCTTAGGCAAATTAACAGGCTGTTACCACATCTCTCAGTACAAATGAGCAATCATGATCAATCATAACATGGATATAGTACAGTACATATATTTACAGAACAGACACTATACGAGACTTAACCCTTGCATTCCAGGAGGGTTGTTTATCATTGCACATAAAAAGAACTAATAAACAATACTCACTTCGGCACTTCCTGTCTAAAGCCTAGCGGAAGGTGATGACAGGCGCAATGTCAGGGTGTTCTGTAACGTTACAAAATCAACCACTAACCTAGTTCTTAAGAAAATAGACGTTGAGATTGATAACTTTAGATATTAGGCCAATCATGTTTGTCTGCCGACCGTGCCGATGTGTGCTTTGCAATGGCAGGAAAATAACCGCTTAGCCGTTTCTACCATTCACAAGAGAGATACAACTACAATTGAATATAGCTTGCGTATGTAGATGACGTAAAACGCACGCCATATGATTTTGATTGATGATACGTGTCAGCCTACATTTTCCTTATATTTTTTTATGAAATATGTGGAGACCGTTGTAGAGGCCCATGGGTAACTGCCCACATTGCCCATTCCTAAATCCGGCCCTGGTTATTCAAACAGTCGGAGACGGCACTGCTAATATTGCCTGGGTCCGATGGAGATGAGACGGTGGAGGGTACGGAAATAGCAAGTACGTCTATGGTTGGCCGGGGAGGACGTCAAGCGGACAGATTTCAAGCGTAGAAAAGCACACTATGGTACGCAAAATGTAACACATTAAAGTTAATTTGGAGACATTGCATGCATGATTTTCTTCTAAACCGAAAACATTACTGAAGCGGAAGATATAACGTAGACGTACGATATATCAAATAACATTAGCATAAAGGCTATACGCAAAAAAAAAAAAAAAAAAAAAAAACAATGTATAAATTTAGTGAAATTTAGGAGCACAGTTGAAAAACTGCACGTTATAATCATAGGCTTTAAGAATGAAACAGTCATTTTCTTTGTTAGTTAAAAGAATCTGCTATGCGGGTGGTGAGGTCAAATGATGATGGGTTGGACTGTAGAGAATATAGGTGCAAAAACGATCAGCGTCTCCTATCTGAGTGTAATAAAAGGACATATATTTGGCCAAACTATAGGCCTAGGGAGGTGCTTTTAGCTGGGACTGAACGTTGTTTTGATCCACTGTCGAGGTGAGGTTTTTAAGGAAATTGGGTATCCGGACCCTTCCTTTTGGGATATTTTTATTTACATGATGTTAATTAAATGCAATTTGGTGGGTCATATTGTGTCAATTTTTAAGGAAAATTACTGCAAAATTTTGACATTTTTACGGAGGAAACAAACACGGGTGTCCTCCCTTGAATTGTGAGGACGGGGCGTGCTCTCCACCAAAATTTTGATTAAGGGCCTTTAGTCCTTCATCCCAACCCCTACTTCATACGCCTGTGAACCATAAATGGACAGTATTGGCCCGAGGGGAGACATAAATCTCATTTTTTTATTTATTTTGCAACCCATGTTTGGTGACTCTGACGAAAGGAAATAAAATAGATTACATTCAAAAAGAAAGCTATATTTAGGTCCTACATAATCTAGGTCCTAAATAATTTAGGTCCTAAATACGGCACTTTCCCCATAATATCAAAATACTTACAGCAGTCACCAGGAGCGTCAATTCAAACCTAAAAAGATGGATGAGCCTAAATAACTGAAAGCTTTAATGAAATAACGTGGGCATGTCCGAGGGTCGGGAAAACGCGTAAGTGAGGAATCTTGGAACTCGCTTTGGAGCATCTGGTAGGATCCAGGAGCAGCATTCCGGTGATGAGGTCCAGAGAGCAAAGCCCTCTTCAAATGACATCAGATGAACACTAAATAGACCTCAAGTTACAATTTATTATTTGTACATAGAAGTCGAATCAACTACGGGTAGATTTGATAAGGCAGATCTTGCTACGTTCTGACGAGGCCTGAGATTGGTAAGGGAAGGGGCACCACAGAGAAATCTGTAGTAAGCCCACCCAGATGGCACCGAATAACCCATGTAAAGCGTGCGCATCAGCGTTGAAGAAGGTACATATTTTTCTTCTTTCTAGGACTGCATGTACATTTCTTGTTCTCTGAGATACAGAGTAGAAAGTTTGCCCACAATAAATATATAAAGATATGAGCAAGGGAGAGTTCTTCGAAAGATCCCTAGAGGTCCTAAAAGGGCTGCAGGTAAAAATCCAACGTACTCTGATTGCCAGCGGTCCGCCAAGGCGAACCCTAGGAAGCGTTGGGGTCTCTAACATGTAACTCATGTTTACTCTCTTAAGAATAATAAAGGCTCATTCTAAATTTTGGGGTGTACAAAAAATATTTTCATGGGCTGTCGACCAAATCTGAGACGGCTAGTTAAGGGCAAGTACCAGGACGCTTTTTTGCTCCCAGGCTTCCTTCTATACCGAAGCTACAAAGCATCGGGAGCATGGGTGGAGGGTTGAGGGTGTGTAGGTTGGTCCGAGGAGGGACCAAGTAAGTAGCCGGAGGAGGGAAGCAGAGTCCCTGGAAAATTTTCTCTCGCCCAGAAGATAAAAAATCTACCGCATTTTAGTGGTCTCCCCTTCTGTGAAAAAAAAATACTTTTCCCGATTCAGCGATTTGTCCGGCTACTGGTCTGAGAGAGACTGTTTTGTGTAAAAGGGATCACGGGGGATTATTGCTGGATTTAGGTATGCCGTTTGCGTGGCAACCTCACATGTGAGCAAAGGTCTCTACAGGCTTACTAGTTGAGATAAAGATGCAGTGGAGTCCCAGACTTTTAAAACTGGGGGCACTAGGGGTATAGCGTTCCGCCAAAGGGACATACCAAAACGAAAGGCCGAGCGCCTCTGGAGGCGTCGTAGAGAGAAATAAGGAAAGGCAGGGAGGAAAAGGGAAAAGAGAAAAAGAGAAGAAAGAAAGAAAGAAAGAAAGAAAGAAAGAAAGAAAGAAAGAAAGAAAGAAAGAAAGAAAGAAAGAAAGAA